>PVJS01021161.1:0-31799 GCA_004027185.1 Glis glis
AGAGAGCTGAGGCTGGCCGCAAACCCGGATCCTCTGGTCTCCGCCTCCCAAAGTACTGGGATTACAAGCGTGCGCCACCACGCCCGGCTTATTTCACCAATATCTCATCCCAGGTCATCAATGGTTAAAGTTCCAAGAATTGCACTATGAGTGCATGCCAGGGGCTGTGCGCGCCCCACCTACTTCTAGTGACTGTGTCTTATTGCCACATAGTCAGCAGCAGGGCTAGCTTCAAGAATACATTTGAGTGTACCTCCTAGGTATAGCCCATTACCAACTCTCTTAGGTTGTATTATGGTGTGGATCTTAAATGTCCCTCCAAAAGCTCA
Source organism: Glis glis (assembly GCA_004027185.1). Lineage (NCBI taxonomy): Eukaryota > Metazoa > Chordata > Mammalia > Rodentia > Gliridae > Glis > Glis glis. The sequence continues at coordinate 330 of PVJS01021161.1, forward strand.
TGTGTTGAAAGCTTGATCCACAGCTGATGGCACTGTTGGGAAGTGGTAGAAATGTCAGAGGCTTGGGCCTAGTTAAAGAAAGTAGGTCACTAAGGGTGTGCCCTTCAAGGTTATATGGGGACCTGACCCCAGCCCCTTCTTCTCTCTCTCTGCTTCCAAGTCACCATGAGGTAAGCAGCTTTGATCCTCTGACCTGCCACAATCTCAAAAGCAATGGAGCTGGGGATTGAACCCAGGGGCATTCTGCCTCCAGGCTACACCCCCAGCCCTATTTTTTGTGTGTGTGGTACTGGGAATTGAACCCAGGGCCATTCTACCTTTGAGCTATACCGCAAGCCCTATTTTATTCTTTATTTTGAAACAGGGCCTCACTAAGTTGCTGATGCTGGCTGAGAACCTGTGGTCTTCCTGTCTCAGCCTCCCAAGTACTGAGATTACAAGCGTGTGCCACCGTGCCCAGGCCCAGCTCTTTCCTCCTTTTAAGATGATTCTCTTGGGTATTTTGTCACAGCAAGGAACGCTAACTAACGTAAGTTATATTCCCCAGGAAACAGACTCCAAAATAGTTCTCTGGGACTCCCGTGCATTTTACTGGGAGTGCCTTTCTTGGGGCACAGCACAAATGAGGGATGAGGAAGGCAAAATAGGGCAGAGCATGAAATTAAGGTGGGATGAAATGCAATAGAGGTGTCATCCTATATTATGGAGTTTTCTAGAACTAAGGTAGCTGTTCAGAATTGTCTCACTAGAACAAGGGGATAAAGATATTTGTGCCACAACTTGGACTACTCATTAAATTCAAGCATCCCTCAAATAAGTATCTAAATCTTGACTAAGGCAAGTTCTTTCATCAAAGGACCCTCCTAGAGATAAACTCACTGGGAGCTATTGGCTGTAACTCTCATAGCAGCTGAGGAATTAATGCACTTGTCCTGAACAATTAATATTCATTTCAACTGGTGTGTTACTAAAGTAATAATGAACATATGAAGCCAATATATATTCAGACTTTTAAAAAAGAAAAATATGCAGAAATACATAATCTTGTAATATTTGTATTACAAGAAGTAAGCGCAAAGATAAAAGAACAGAAACACTAAGCCTTTGGGGCCAGTCCACCTTTAATGATTAATATTTCCCCTCCAGCTAAATTTGACTTTAAAGAAATCCCTGCCCACCATACTGGGTTTGAAGACCCTGAAGAGATAGGCACTGAGAATTTTATAATAATGCAATAATCAACTTTGGGCAGAGGAAATTTTTCAAAACTGACACCTCTGGCATTAGGAGTTCTGGGTTCTTAGGAAACACAGGGGAACAACTCTCTTATAATTTCATTTTAACTGCTTTTGAAGAATTTGGGTTGGTTCCGTTTTGCCATTCGAGACATCTCCTTTATGTAAATATTAGAGGGAACATAGACTGAATCTAAAATGCTTGGGTTCAAGTTCTGTCTGCCACTACTATCTGGGTGAAAAAACGCATTTCTTTTTTTTTAACTTTTTTTGTTCATTTATTGGTGCATTGTAATTATACATTTTGATATATGTCAGAGTATGAACATCATACATGCACACGTTGCACATTTAGCCCTCCCTTCAATCCCACCCTATTCCCTCCCCCTTCCCTCCCTTTCATGCTCCGGATAGTGATTGAGTCTTATAGGTTTGTGTATGTACATCATGTGCGTGCTTAGTGCGTTCTGTGCTTCAAATTTCTCATCTGTAAAGTGGTAATAATAATACACCTACCTCACAGGTTGGTTGTGATAATTAAATAAGTATTTTGTATAATGACTGGCATAATTCAATCAGCGATAGTGATGATTATTCTGTCATCTAAGAAGATGTTTTGATATCTAGTATTGATTAGTCTGATGGTCCTTTAGCAATTAGATAGGATGTTAACTGTGTCTTCTCTATTGAGTGTTCTTTGATGCGTATTTCAGAATCTACATATAACCATTGGAGCAGATGCAGAAAGGGTCGACTGAGATTAAGTGTGGAGTCTGTATCAAAGACAGCTCATTTATGCCAGGACTGACCCTAAAATCTAAACCGTTGGTACCAAATTAGAAAACTGGGATTCCCAGCTCAGATTTTATAATATGGAAGTATTTTTAGAGATCTGAGGATTATTTTATTTTCCTTTCTAATAATTTACTACCGTGTATATTAAGGCTCAATATAGTATCAGCATTATCATTGTAATTTACTTAGAGAATAATCCAATCTCACTAGGCTCCAAGCAGGGATGTTTTATTTTTCTCTATGATTGCTTCTAACACGTTTTGTTCAGTCTTGCCTTCTTCATCCCTTGATGATATCTAGGACAGACAAATCCTATAGATTTTCAATAACTTTCAATTAGAAGAAATAATTAAAAATAAGTTTATAATTTCCAAACCAAACTACAACAGGACATAAATCTTACTCCTTTCCTATCTCAATTCATGCTTGCTGTGGGACTCAAGGCCTTGCCTTGGTGAAAGCCCTTTCTCCTTACCTGAAATAAAGGAAACCTGAAGCAGCATAGTGAAAGAGAGTAGGAATTAGGGGAAAAAAGGTATAAACTTTTTATGTATTTATGTGTAAATCAGTTCTTTGTTAGACTGAATTCCTATCACTTATAGTTTATAGTGTTGATAATTTTGCCAAAATTCTAAAAGATCGAGAAAAGCCCAATTTATGTGTAGGGACATTGGATAATGTACTTAATCTCTTTGTTCTTCAGTTTTCTTAATTTCAGGAAAAGTAAGCAATAATAGTGCTTACTTTCAGAGTCACTGTGAAGCTTAAATAAGGTTAATCCATGCAATACCCACGGCAGCTTATTACAGTTCTGTTTTTTTTGTTTGTTTGTTTTTTTGTGGTGCTGGGGGTTGAACCCAGGGGCATTCTTCCTCTGAGCTACACCCCCAGCCCTATTTTATTTTTTTATTTTGAAACAGGGCCTTGCTAAGTTGCTGAGGCTGGCTGCGAACCTGGAATCCTCATGTCTCGGCCTCCCAAGTACTGGGATTACAAGTGTATGCTACCATATCCAGCTTTTACTTTTTATTTTGAAACAGGGAACAGGGTCTCACTAAGTCCTTAAAGGTCTTGTTAAGTTTTTGAGGCAGGCCTCGAGCCTGTGATCCTCCTGTCTCAGCCTCCCAAGTCCTGGGATTACAAGCATGCACCTTGGTGCCCAGGAGCACAGTTCTTCATGCATAGTAAGAATTCAGTTAATGTTAGATACCATTATATAATATGGGATATGTATTTATTTAACTATCAATAAGTGTTGAGGTATGTATATTTATTCATTTATCCAAGATATATTTACAAAACACTTACCTGTTGTAGGCACTTAGGGATGGGTAATGAGCAAAACAGATCCCTGTCATAAAATTACATTTTAGTGCAGGGAGACAACTAATAAAAAGTTGAGTAAGAATATAATGTATCGGACAAAGTAAGAGTTATGTAGAGAAATAAAGCAGAGAGGGTGGGTGAGGAGGGTGGAGAAGTGCTGTTATTTTAAGTAATGGAAGGACTCACTGGTGCAGTGACATTTGAGCAGAGATGCAAGGATTCCGCATGCTAGCAGGAAATCTGTTAATTAAATTCAGTATCGCAATCTCCAAAAGTTTACTATTTTAACCCTAGCAGGTAACTCAGCCTTATAGCCAATGTAGAAAAATTATCTTAAATAGATTAATTCAGATTTTCAGGAAATAGTTTATACCAAATGTAAAAATTGCATAATGACCTACCCAGGGCCATTCTACCTTCCAGCTACACCCTCAGCCCTTTTATTTTTTATTTTGAAACAGAGTCTTGCTAAGTGCTGATGGACTGACTAAATTGCTGAAGCCAGCCTCAAACCTGTGATCCTCCTGTCTCAGCCTCCCAAGTACTAGGATTACAGGTGTGCACCACCACACCAACTAAGATCTTCTATTTCCTTGCCTTCTAACATGTTTTGTGCTTTGTTGTTGTTGTTGTTGTTGTTGTTGAAAGATGGATATGAGGTCATTGTAACTGAGGTAAATAGACTTATAGCGTGAGATTCTACATGAATGTGGCTAGGAGGTGGGCTGTATCTAATGCCGGCTGTAGTTGTAGATACTGTTGTCTGCAGATACTTGGAGGGTCTTGTCTTTGTGTGTTACTGCTCTTTGGGGTTTCCCCAGGACCTCCTCCTTCCATAGAGGCTGCACATTGCCACTCTCTCAGCTGTAACTGATTGCTACTCTACTGGAGCTCTGTTGATGTGGATGGGAAGGGATTTCTAATATTCTGAATAAATCTCAGCCTTTCAGTCAGCCTAGACCCCTGGGCTTTAGCTTTCACAGGTATTTCTTAGCTTTCTCACCCACCCCACCCTAACCCCTCTGTGAGACAGGAAGGCTAGAGGGAGCTGGAGTTGGGAAAATTCCCTTCTTTGGAGCTGGCATGAGTGAGTCTCCAGTAAGACTTTTCCACTGGAGAGCAGGTGTTTGTTATGGAGAGTAATATAAATGTATTTCAAATGGATTTTTCCCTCATCCTCTTAGAGTCAGGAGGGGATAGTTCTTTGCTCTTCACTGTGAAATCCTAATTGGGTTCCTGGAGATAAAACCCATGAAGTATAGGAAAAGATCCTTTTTTAAAAACAGCGATTATTTATGAAAATATAGCCTACAGATCATAAATGTACACCTCGATAAATGTTCACAAGGAGAAATAACCACATAACCACCAGCAACCTGAACAAGAAATGGAATGTCGGCAGCATCTCAGAACCTCCCTCCTCACCACGTCTCATCACTACTATCGCCAAGGCAACGGGAGTCCTCATTTTTAAAAGCATAGATTACTTTTGCCTATTTTTGAGCTTTGTATAAATAGAATCAGACAGGAAAAACTCCTTTGTGTCTGGCTTCTTTCAATCAACATGTTGGTACATTAAGCTGTGTTATTGCATCTAGAGGTAGTTCATCCACCCTCATTACTGTATAGTATTTCATTGTCTAAACATGACATCATTTACCCATCCTACTGTGCTGAGCATTTGGTTTATGTCCCCTTTTTCCCCTTTTTTTCTATTAAAAATAGTTCTGCCATGGCACTGAGGTACATGTCTTTTTGTGAACATATGTATCATTTCTGCTAAGTGTACACCTAAGCATATTCCTCAGTGTGGAATATACGTGTTTGCTGATGGCAAATACTGAGTACTGAATACATGTGCAAAATGACTGTAAGACCTCCAACTGTCAAGACATGTGGAGGAGAGTTTCAGTCAGGTCCCACGCTCTCTGGTACTTGATATTGTCAATCTTTTTTCAATTTTAGCCTTTGCTTTGTGCAAAAAGTAGTTGATAACAATTTAAAATGCATCTGCTAATTATAAGTATTGTTGGCTTAGCAATCCTGAACACCAAATTTTGTCTCTCCAGCACCTTAGTATTTGCAAAACTTCTCTAGATTGTCTGCTTCGTCCCAGTCATTCTCTCATTGTACTTGAAAAATTGGCAATTGCACTGAAGGAAATATCTGGTTTCAGTCTCTCCAGTATCTTAGACTCTCGTGTTCTGTGTGTCTGAACACTTCTTCAAACCCCTAAAAAAAATTTACTTATTTATTCATTCATTCATTTATATAATTGAGGCTGATTTAGTTGTTCTCAGTGGAGGAGCTAGTCTGTCCTAAGCTATAGTATCACAGACAAAGGCAGACATAGAAGTCTTATTTTATGCTTATTCATTTGTTCTTAAGAAAACTTTCAAGAACTTCTCTGAAAGAAAGAGAGCTTTTACTATTTTGTTTGGAGAAAAAATTCTAGCCATACTAATCTTCAAAGATTATATCTCTTCCATGGGAAAATCAACATAGAATTACACTCTTCCAAAGTGCATAGATTTTCTACTCTAAATAAAATATCATGAGTTCCTGTGAATAACTTTTGGTATAACCCACTTTCAGAAGTGTTGAGGACAGCACTTATAACCCACACAATACATCAAATACTCTGAGTCAATCTACGATTTAGTAGAAAGACAGATGGATAAATGTGTTGATGTCGTTTTGCTATCCACAAACATACCACTAAATGTATTCTCGAAAGTGTTGAAAAGATCAGTGTATAGTGTCATTTTATGAATTGTAATAACTGTACTTGTGTTGAGAACTGATGGGGGCAAAGATGAAAATAAACAGCTGTGAATATGCTTCATCCAGGAGGCTGTGGGTTTAGAAAACATCATCAACAACATTAAATGCCTTAGTTGCCTTAGGATCACAACACTCACAGGAATAATGAGTCAGCAGAATGAAACAAGATGACTCATCAGGAGGAAGAAAGTAAACAACAGATAGAGTATAATTATTATTATTTTTTCCTTCTGGCTTTGCATTTTTCCAAAGAAATGCTATGGAGTTTAAACAAATAAAATCTACTCAAAGTGTAAGAAACATTCTCTTTATATTTCTAAAATCAAATGTCACACTCTACTATTGTCAAATTCTTAATTCCAGCCATAATTAGCAGTTGCTGAAAACTTAAAGCACATTATGTTGCATGAATAAAGAAATAAAAATAAACTGGAACATTGGATATAGTATGGGAAATGAGATGTATGAGTCGTGTCCTTTCTTCCTTAATCAGAATGGAAAATACAAGAGGCATTTATCAGTGGCCCATGAGAGAATACCTATTATTCCTCTCTCTTTACTTCTGCAAAACTCATCTTTTTTCCCTTCATCCAAATCATATTAGCTCCTTGCAGAATACATATTTGGAGCTACTTTTTATTGTTTCCTGTGCCTGTGTAATTGTGTAAGGAGTATCACACTTTGGGGTGTAATAAAGCATAAAGATCAGATGGCTGCCATCATCAGGGACCCCTCAGCCCCTTACCTATCCAGGAATCCTTATGTTCAGCAAGGTCCAGGGGAGCCAGTCCTGTTCACCCCCAATCTCAGAGTTGGTACCGACCCCCAGGTGCATGCTTTGACATATAGAAAATGTTTATTACCTACTACACTGTGGGTTTTCTGAGGTGCTCTGGCATGCTTCTAGAGTGCTAGGCCTGCAGATTGGTGTCAGAGATAGAGGAAGGATCAAGTGTTTCCTCCTATTATCCAGAACACAAGGGCTCTCAATGAGGGAACCTCCCTCTCATTCTCTCAGTACATAGACAAGGAAGTTCAAGGTCAAAACTATTTTGGATTCCCAAGGCTATAGATTCTTTCATAATAATAAAGCACAGTCATTACATAGTATAGTGCCTATAGTGAAAAAGAGGTAAAACTGACAATGAGCGTTTATTGAGTACCTTAGCTCATACACCAGACATGATGTATGTACCATAGCTAGCTCCATTTTATAGGTGAGAAGTAGGATCCCAGAGATGTTAAGGAAATTGTATAAGACCATACAAGGCAGAGGAATGGCCCATAGTAACTAAGTGCCACCCCTAATGGTCACATTCAGAGAAATTTGATTGCATTATTTCCCTGCTATTCAGATGGCTGCTAGTGCAGATTCCTGGCCAGATCAAAGGAGATAACCCCACCCCATCAGAGAGACTCTGACAAGAGAGCACCATACAAAAGCTGGCCAGGGGTGTCTGGGCTACAGCTCATTAGCTGCACTTGCTTTCCTGGAGTGCTAATCTGTTGTGGGCTAGTTCTCCTTCCAAAATTTCCAACTCATAGATCAATCAAATATTTTTCTTTCTTTTCTGAATTCTGAATTTTGCCGATTCACTGCTGCTAACTCTTGTCATCATTTTATATTAGAGATTCCATTGCCTATCCCCATAAATAAATTTAAGTCAGAGATTCCCTGGCCCTCCCCAAGAGATTCCCATGGCTTTTTGATTTTGGAATTCCAAAGATGATGTTGTGTACAGATAGGGGTAATGCAGTGATGGTGGCGGTGATTTTGATGATCATGATTATGATGGCGAGGGACCTCTTCCTGTTTATAATGTAGCTTTGAATTGGATTTGGGGCCACCGTATTTAATATTCTAGTTACGCTGGTATCAGTCTATTTTGTCTATTTAGAGTTTCAACATGAGTAAGAGAGTGTTCCAACTATTTACCGAAGACACAGATAAGTGGATTTGAAGTATCTTCTGGCTGTAGAAAAAAGCAAAGGGTTAATTTATGTTGCCAAAGAACAACATGAAGTTATCACGTTCTCTTATTTGCTGCACATGCAATTTGCTCAACATTTTCTCACTGCACAACCTTTTCTTCTGGAAAATTCCTAAGAATTCTTGACTGCTATTTTCATTCCACAGGATTTTTTTTTTTTCTAGTGCCTGCATGGTTTGGACCTGGAATATCCCCAGAGGTTCATTTGTTGGATGGCGCCTTGGTCCCCAGTGCAGGAATGTTCAGAGGTGGGGATTTGGGGGCGCGACTGGATCACGAGGGCTCTGATCTCATCATTGGCTCATTCACTGAGGTGTTCATACTTGCTGGCATTATTGGGAGGTGGTGGAAACTGTAGGTGGTTGGGCCAAGTTGGAGGAAGTAGGTCACAGGGTGTGTGCCCTGAAGGACAGAGCTTGTTCCTGGTCCCTTCTTCTCTCTGTCTGCGTCTCAGCTGCCCAAAGCCAAGTAGCTTTCCTCTTCCAAGTCCTTTTACCAGGATGTTCTGCCTCCCCTCAATCCCAAAGCCATGGAGCCAGTCAGTGGAACCATTGACTGAGCCTCTGAGACTGTGAGCCTTGTAGGTTTGTATCGGGTATTTTGGTCACGGCAAGGAAAAGTTGAGCAACACAGAAAGTGCCCGTATATATTATGTATGTTGTTGGGAGAAACACACATGAGTGAGATTCCTTTATTTCTCATCTGATTGGGTGATGATCTATACGTCTATGAGTGGGAGATGTCTAATATGAGAAAATGTTCCCTTCCTCAATGAGATTTTATCTAAACAATGAAGGCATCGGCACCAGAATGTGAGACCCCTGATTTTTAATAGTTATAAAAAAATCAAAAGTGCTTTTAGGATTAACAGCTAAAAAGGTGTAAAACCAAGGTCTTTTAGGTAAAACAAGATACTAGTTAAATGTGAATTTCAGGTTAATGAGTAATTTTAATTTTTACTTGCTAAATTCGACAACCCTAATAAAGTAGAAATGTGTGTTAATTCCTACGTAAGTTAAATTTTATTTTTTGAAAAAGCGGTGACATAGTTGAAAAGGAATGAAGTTTGGGATTAGCTGGATGTGGGTTAAAGTCTCACTTAAAGAATAACTAATCCCTTATTTCTCTATGTTTAATAAACTTAGTCACATCATTTAAAATATTTATCATAATATATATATATATATATATATATATATATATATATACATACATACATATCATAAACTCTTTTCTTCTTTCCTTGGGGGGAGTGTCTTGTTTTTATTTTTCTATGTACCATTCCAGTGCTGGGTCTGTTTTCTCTATCTATTGCTATATAACAAGCCACCCCAAATGATTGCTTAAAATAACAATTTATATTTTATCTCTCCTGGGTGAGGACAGGCTCAGTGGTTGGTTCTTTCTTGAGGTCTCTCTTACGGTTGCAGTCAGAAAGTTTCATCCACATGTCTGTCACCAGGACGACTTTGCCATCTCTCTCCATGTGGCCTCTGCAAGTGATGACCTTGGGTTCCTCATACCTTGGTAGACTCGGGGCCATTGAACTTCTTGTTTGTGGCTGGCTTCCCACAAAGCAAGCATTTTAAGAAAGAGAAAGCAGAAGCTCCCAGTCTCTTAAAACCTGGTGAAAGAAAGAAAGAAAAGGAAGGAAAAGAAAGAAAGAAAGAAAGAAAGAAAGAAAGAAAGAAAGAAGATTCTTCTTGGTTAATTATTCCAATAGTTCAGAGCTATTGCTAAGCCCACCTAGGTCTACAATATATGGAAAGAAACCCTCAGCTCTCAATGTTAATTTAAAATTTGAGGGCCATTTTTAATCTACCATAATAGTATTTCTCAACAAGCAATTGATGGAAGGATGTGAAAATAAAAATTATCTAGACAAAAAAATGCAGATGGGTAAGAATGAGAGATAAAAATTAAATATGAATACTTAACTATGAATAAACATTAAGTACTTATAAGGAATATTAAAATTTAAAGTTATGTACCTAAGAATATGTGTCATAGTCTAGATATTTGGTGTAAAACATATGAAAAAATTATGCAACATATATGGCAGTAACAGCAGACTTAAGCAGCAGCCCTTTTTATATTAGCACATTGGAATGGAATTCTCTAGAAAAATTTACTAGATATAATGGCCTTTGGCAACATCTTTTGATAAGATTGTCCCATTCTCTCCTTTTTTTTATTCAAGTATTTCTTCATTCAACAGAGTTCTCCTGTGAAAAGTCAGAGGCTTAGAATACTTTATCATTTTTTCTGCATGCCTTTCCTATTATGTTACCTAAAAGATTTAAAATAATATAGTATTTTTGTAAATTTATTTTTAACTTTTTTATGCTGAAAGTGATTCTAGTCCTCAGCTTTCATTTTATTTTGAGGACTTGACGTAGTAGGCAGGAAACTTCTATTATATTATCCTTGTAACCTTTATAACCAAAATGTGTTCTTGACTCCTGATATCTTCATCTATTCTTCTGTCTCAAACCCCCATTTTTGCCCATCTTGGAGAAGTTGCTTTTTAAAATCATGCAAATTATTTAAACTTTGTCATTGTTCCTAGAGAGGAGTGGAGGGAAATATGGGACATGAGCAGGGGCATAAAGAGAGAGCAAAAACCACCAGGACTTTAAATGTTAAAATCCACAAAATATGCAAAATGCCTCGAGGCAATGTAATATCACTGTCTCACAGAAGGCAGAAAATTACTAAGAGAAATTTAAATGATGTGCTGGAGAATGTCAACTGCATTTGGAATGGAGCTTTGGATTTTTATAGGAATTGAATACACATTTCAGTCATTAAAATGAAACGCTCTGAAATTGTTTCAGATTGAACTTTACATAGGCTGAGGAAGAAATTACAATTAAATGTATCATGCCAAGGTTTTAATTTATATAAAATGAGACAGGGATCTCTAAAAAGGAAGTAAAATGCAAACTTTTTCTCTGGAACCCCTTCCATTCCCAGAGTGTCAAAATTTGGGACCACAATTACCCTTCCATCTCCGAGGTTTAAAGCCCCATGAGAATAGCGTGTGTGTGACCTTCACGGTTGTCTAGAGGCTGAGGCATAATTGAAAGCAAACAGATAGTAACTCTTCTTTGCAGTAGCCTGGTTTGGGGTGTTTATTCTCAGGAACCCCTTCCCCTTGCTTCACCACACCCTCACTGCTGGGGTTGTCTTTGGTTTGGGTGGTTGTCAAATTATGCTCTTCTACTTCTGATCTCACTGTGTTTCTATTTTGCTGGTTTTACTTTCCCTCAGATACAGCTATCTAAGTTTGAACCCTAAGTCCAATTCTTCGTCCCTTTAATTGATGATTGAATGTGGCATATTTGACCTTGGTTGACCATCTAAACAGTTAACAAGAGAGGCCCAGTGCTTTCTGGGGAGTTTCAGGAGAGATTCACTCATGACCTAGGAGTCTGTGGCTCCTATTCAGAGATAAACACAAGCTCAAAGACAAACAAGGGCCCACTGGATTTATCACCTCCTTGCCCTGCGGATAGTAAAGCTTCAAACTTGGCAGAGGAGAATACTTTTGTGACCATCAGAGGTAGCACCAGGTATTCTTAACTATAGTGATGTGAACGTTGATGGCCAACTGTCCTCCTTCCATACCAAATCTTGAGCATTTCTTCTCAATTACTTTCTCAGCTTCGCTTTTTTCCCTTCATCCTTGCCAGACTCCATTTGCTACCTATGAATGTCTCTAGGTTCCCATTTCCATGTTTTTAAATGTAAATTTTTCTCCAGAATACAACCCACAACCACAATTAGAGATTTTTCTTCAACTACAGAAAGTGAATAATTTTTTCCATCTTTAATTTTTTTTTCAAGTGTGGCTGCTCTCACAATTGTGACATTAGAATCTGGGTACATAAGATAATGGTGCTGCTTCTGAAAGAAAGTTGTCCTTTCTATGACTCTTCCTTTCCTCAGTCCTGCATTCCTCTCTCACACCTCTGAGACCCAATATATTCATTGATCAGTGTTCTGGTGGTAAGAATTTAAAAAATACATCAAAATAAAAATAGATACAAAATAGGAGTTTGCGAGATACAAAAAGAAATCCCATGTTAGATAATCCAATACTGGTCTAGCAATTGTGATGCCATTAGGACCCACTTTCTCCCACAGTTCATTTTCTTTTAAATAAATATTTTATTTTAGAATAGTTTTAGATTGCCGGGCATGGTGGCGCACGCTTGTAATCCCAGTACTTGGGAGGTGGAGACCGGAGCATCCGGGTTCGCGGCCAGCCTCAGCTACTTAGTGAGGCCCTCTGCAACTTAGTGAGACCCTGTTTCAAAATAAAGAATAAAAAAATAGGACTGGGGGTGGAGCTTGGAGGTAGAAAGCCTGTGGGTTCAATCCCTAGTACCACAAAAAAAGAATAGTTTTAGATTTACAGAAAGATCATAAAGAAAATACAGAGGAAGCCAACATATTTCATACCCAAATTCCACTGCTATTAATATTTTCTATCAGCATACACTTTTGTCACAACTATAAACAAATATCAATACATCCCAACCAACTAAACTCCATATTTTACCCAGAATTTATTAGCTATCTTTAGTGTCCATTTACTGTCCCCGGATCTACCCAGGATGGTACATTGCATTTGCTTCTTGTGTCTCCTTAGGCTCCTTTTTGCTGTGGCAATTTCTTTGACTTGCCTTATTTCTTTTTTAATTTTTATTTTTTGGTACTGGGGATTGAACCCAGGGGCATGCTACCTCTGAGCTATACTCAAAGCCCTATTTTATTTTCTATTTTGAAAAGGGTCTTACTAAGTTGCTGAGGCTGGCCTAAAACCTGTAATCCTCCTGTCTCAGCCTCCCAAGTACTGGGATTACAGGTCCGTGCCACCACACCCAGTCGATTTGCCTTCTTTTTGATGTCCTTGACAGCTTTGAGGCATACTAGTTAGGAATTTTGTAGAATGCTCCTCAATTCGTGGTTCTCCAAGAATTGGCATCCAGTATTTTCTACTTATATGTCATTGTCTAGAGCTAGGTCACCAGACTACCTGTGGAAAGATAAGGAAGGAATAAAGTTTTGTTAATTGGTTTAGGGTCAGCCAATCAGCAGGGTCTCCACACTTGCTGTAACAGATTTGGAGATCATAAGGACAAGATTCACTCCTTCCTTCATTCAGTAAATACTGGCTGGATCCCACCTATACGCTGGCACTCTTCTAGGTGATAGGTAGGACCGCAAATGGATTCTTCTTCCATGGTACATGTAATCTGATTTGGGAGGAAACAACAGACCAAGAAAACAAATTATTCCAAACTAGGCTGAGTGCTATGAACAACACAAAATAGTAACATGAAAGAGTGACTGAATGGGAGTGAGGTATGAATGGATGGCATTAGAGATGTGGTCCAGGAAGACCTTTTATGAGGATGGACGACCTTTGAACTTAGTACTGAATGAAAAGGAAAAGTTACCAACATGAGGATCTGAAGGAAGACCTTTCACTCCAAAGGGCAAGTGAATGAAAAGCACTGAGCTGGGCTTGTTAAAATAACAGAAGCTGAGTAAAGCTGGCTGAGAGTGAAGACGGAAGAGAGCCGCATGAGATGAGTTCAGGTACTCAGTCCAAATCTCGTAACACCTTTAGGTCATGAGAAAGAGTGAAGGTTTTATTTCAACTGTGAAGCAAAGAATTAGAAGGGCTTAAGCAGGAAGATTAAGTGCTATTATTTATGCTGTAGATGGCTACTCTGTCATTTGTGTGAGGAATGGATTTCCAGGAGGTGAGAGTAGAGGCTGGGAGAGCAGATAGGAGATTCCCAAAGGATCCGGATGAAAGACAGTGACTTGGTTAGGACAGTGGGGGGCGGGCCGATGAGAAGCATCAGGATTAGGTTTATATTTAGGAAGTAGAAAAGGCTGTACTCTCTGTGCTTTGCATATGAAATAAGAAGAAAATAGAGAACTCTTTTGTTGGCAATATTGCTGAGACAAGGAAGGCTGAGTATTCTGGATATCTGTTACTGTGTAACAAATCACCAAAAAGCATATCTTGCATCTTTTACTTTCTTATCTCTCATTGTTTCTGTGGGGCAGGAATTCATGATGGGGGTGTCCTGGCTGGTCTGTTTTGGGCTTGTGATCTGTTAAATGATGGGAAGTAAAGCAGCAAAGAACTGAGTCTTTTTCTTGCCTCAATCTTTCTGTCTCTCTCCATAGAGCCTTAGGGCTTCTCATGTGGCTGGTGCCTCTGTGTGGGATAGTTCGAGCTTCCTCACAGTTTGCAACACTAGTGTAGTCAGACTGCTCTGCATGGCAGTGATGGCCTCAATGAACAAGACGGAAGCTGAAAACCTTCTGCCTCCCCCACCTACTCTCACCGCTGCACCCTTCCATCGGACACTGTGAGACACAAGCCCACCTAGATTCACCAGAAGGGAAGCCAGACCTCTCCTATCGATGGAGGAGTGGCAGGGCTATAGAGGAACTAATGGGATCGAAGATAACACTGCAGTCATCTTTGAGAAATGCAGTTCCCACAGAGTGCCCCTGACCTCTGTTAACCCCACCTACATGCAAAATACACTCACCCTTACAAAGACCGACAATTCTCATCCCATTAGAGCACCTGTTTTAGGTTCAAATGCAGGATCTCATCATTGCAATCAGTCTTCTTCTGGCTTCAAGGGGCTGAGTCCAGCTCCTTGAGTACTACTTTCCATCTGAACACTATGAACTATGATAAGGCCTCTTATCTGACTCGTCCTCTTCCTGCACATCCAATGGACGTGATGTAATACTGTACAATACCTCAGTAGACACTCCCACTCAAAGAGGGAACGGAACGGAGCCACACAATGCTCTGTAGCAATTCTGAAATCTAGCCAGGCACAGTTCTTTGGGCAGGTTTCATTCCTACTTCCAGAGAGTTGTTCTTTGTGTCTTGTCTCTTCTACCTTGGCCCTTGTTTCTACCTGCTGAGTCATCTTTCCATTCAATAAAAGTCTCTTGTGTTTGTCATTGATTTGCTTCCTTATCCTGCCTTCTGCTCTTAGAAATGCAAGAGTCTGAGGGCCTCGTTTAATTCCGAATTTTTCTGATACAATTTTGTAAAAATTGTGTAGTCTTTCTGTGAATTAATTTATAATTAATTTCATTAGACAAAAGCCACACCCATTAGGCTTTTCTTATTAGTCTCCACCAGGCTCTTCCAGCTTCTGTCTGACCCCAAACCTAACTTCATATAGTTTTCAGGAGCCAAATTTGCTTCCAGATATCTCATGTTACATAAAAATTTATGGATCAAAAAAAATAATAATAATGCTATTGCCTCTCATGGTTTAATGAGTCTGGAATTTGGGAAGGGCTCAAATGTGTGATTCGGGTTCAGAGTCTCATCCAGTTGTAATCAGAGACTGAGGAGGGAGCAGCAGCTGAGGGCTGCATTTCTCTCCCTGTAGTCTGAGGGCTTCTCCATTGGTCTCTCTGTGTAGGTTACTTTGGGCTTCCTCCAGCATGGTGGACCTAGAACAGTTGGACTACAGTTCAGGGATCCAATGTAACAGTTTGAACAGATAAGAAAGACGATGAATTGCCTGTGATTATCGAGCCTCAGAATTTCCCCAGCATACTCTCTGCTACCTTTGATTGGTTTCAAGTGTATAAGCCCACAGAACTTCAAAGTGAGGGATATTATATTTCATCCCTTGAAACAGAAGGGAAAGGGTATAAAGGGACAATTTTATTTTGTATGTCTGTGATTAGTAATATGGAGATGGTAGACCTATTGGTAAACAGAAGCCCAGGGTCCTGTGGGAAGGTCCTGTGTCAACTAGGAATAAAAGTTAGGTAATTACCTTTTTTGTGATAAAATATGTATCCCATAAAATTTTTTACTATTTTTCAGAGGTACAATTCAGTGGCATTAAGTATAAATGTTATGTAAACATTAGCACTTTCCAAAAGAAACAATTTTTTTTTTTTTTGCGGTACCGGGGATTGAACCCAGGGGCATTCTACCTCTGAGCTACACCCCCAGCCCTATTTTTTTTTTAATATTTTATTTTGAAACTGGGTCTCACAAAGTTGCAAGGGCCTCACTAAGTAGCTGAGGCTGGCTGCGAACCCAGATCCTCTGGTCTCCGCCTCCCAAGTACTGGGATTACAAGCGTGCACCACCATGTCCAGGGCTCAAAAGAAACAATTACTTTTGTGGGGAGGACCAGGTTCAGGAAGACCTGAACCATGACCACGGACAAGAAAGAAACCATGGCCGTCAAAGAAGCACTGTGCTAAGACAGGAGGGAGATCTGGGGCTAGTGACCTACTCTCTGTGCAAGGTTGGGAAGGACTTGCCCTAGTGCCTATGTGTTGCTGAGAAACGCTGTTGTTGGTAGCCACCATGTCCCAGGGAGGCAAGACCATCCCTGTGCAGTGGAAAAACATGGACTGGGTGCATCAGGACCAATTTTCCACAGTGCCACTCTTCAGCAGATTCCAAAGCAGAGGAGATAACAGGGCTGTTTGAACAACCCAGTTCTCTTTTAGGACCAAGCCTGTCTTCCTAACATTGAGTAAAAAGTTTTGTTGCTGAGTGAAAACTCATGTGAAAGAAAACATCTCTAATAAGGACACAGGGGGTGATGTGATCCGCTGGAAAAAAAAATTCAAACAAATATGATCATGATCACTCCAATTCTGTGTAACTTATACTGGTTACTTAGGAATGAGTACACCGATTCAAAAAAACTAGAGAAAATTGACTTTGAATTTACCTTTCAGTTTAATATATTCTGAGCAACTGTATTCACTACCATGGGGTTATTACATTTCTGACTCCCAGTAACTCAAGACATTAGAACAGATAAGGAAAGTGACAAACCCGTTTTCATTCTAGTATTATTATAAGTCTTTGCTGTCAGAAAAGACAGGCTGTTTGGCTTCCTTTCTGTAAGGAATTGTCAGTTGATAGGTAAAACTTCAAGAATAATTAAAGAAATAGGATATGTACACTCCCTTGGGAAAATCAGTCTTTTGCAAATGTATTTAAATGAATTCAGTATCCTTTCCTTTTAATAGTGCTTATGCGGGCAAAAACATTTATTTTAGATTTTGTTATGGCACTCAGAAAACTCTGATGCCTCTTTAAAAATAAATTATAGTGTAAAAGTCACAGAGGAGTCTGATTGAAAAGAAAAAAAAAAAACCCAGGAACATTCCCTGTGTGCCTCCTGCTGTCTTATGTGCACTTAAAGTATGCCAAATAAATCTCAAAACACTTCCTGTTACCTGAGACTATCTTGAAGTGTCTCAGTAAATCTTTAATGCATCCCTATCTCTTATTCAGCATGCCAGGGGGAGATCTTTTTGTTGGCAGGGGTTGGCTTTGGTAAATGCCACAGGTTAATTCAGCAGGTGCTGTGGCATCTGTGTAAATTGGAGAGGTCTGACAGTTGCCCAGAAACACTGGCCATTGTCTTTGGAAAACCAGACTTTGACACTTGGATTAGGGCAGGAAAGAATGTCAGTTCATCTGTTCACCTCACATCTTACTCCACAAAAATAGTAAAAGATTGTTTTTATAAATATAAATATCCTGTTCTGAGAATTCTCAAGACTGTAGTGTTTTTTGAAACAGAGATAGGACCACAGGACTATTTGAAGGACTGAAGTGGGAACGGTGATCCCCTTAGCCAGTCCCATCAAAGGGCTTAGTGTGAACCAGGCGTGGTGGCGCAGGCTTGTAATCCCAGTACTTGCGAGGCCGAGACCGGAGGATCCAGGTTCATGGCCAGCCTCAGCTACTTAGTGAGGCCCTCCGCAACTTAGCGAGACCCTGTTTCAAAATAAAGAATAAAAAATAGGGCTGGGGGTGTAGCTTGGAGGTAGAATGCCTTTGGGTTCCATCCCCAGTACCGAAAAAAAAAAGAACAAAGGGTTTAGTGTGTCCTGATGTACTCAGGGGGCTGGGCTTGTACATGATCTCATTAACTTCCGCAGCAATACCCAGTGAAAGATAATCCCCCATGTTTATCTTTTTTTTTTTTAAAGGAGAAAGCCAAGACTTGGAGAAAAATGACTCGCCCAGGGTCTGTCTAGTGAGATGCTGAGCTAGGAATATGTGACGTCATGGCCTATGACCCTAAATACTACACCATCTTGGGAAAGAAGCAAATGGGAGGGAAGATTGAAATAAGTAGAACTTCTTGCGATTATTCGTCAACTCATTTAATACTTACTCATTTAGTACAGTTTACCATTTAATGGAAGTTGGAAAGAGTGAGATCTGCATAGCTGTCTGTAGTTGCTTTCAAAGCAGAAAGAAAAGTGAGATAGAAATGACTCAAACCCATAGTCAAGAGATTTGGATTTCATTTCCACCCCTTTTATAAATGAGCTGAATGAACAGGAGACACTACTTAGGCTCTTTCACAACCACAACGTACACAGTGAACACAGTTTCAGAAGGCTTTCAATTTGTGGACCCAGTTTTTACCTGATTCCCAGATGTGTGCTTGTGTGTGGTGGCACACGCCTGCAATCCCAGCACTTGGGAGGCTGAGACAGGAGGATCGCAGGTTGGAGGACAGCCTCAACAAGTAGTGAGATGCTCATCAACCTAGTGAGACCCTGTTTCAAAAATAAAATAAATAATAGAGGACTGGGGGTGTAGCTCAGAGGTAGAATGCCCCTGGGTTCAATCCCTAGTACCCTGGAAAAACAAACAAAAAAATTCTGAAATCTTATAATAATTTTAATCTTATGATTAATCTACCTAGAATTGGTTGTTGTTACTGCCAGTCAGCACAGCAGGAAATACTGAGACTGGCTTAATCTGGGTTTGACTATATCAGGATTTAAGAGCTCCACCCGCTTAGGCACACCAGGTTCACAAATCAGAAGTTCTGCATAGTGGAGGTTTACATTTACATTTAAAAGGCCTATATTTAGCCGGGCTTGGTGGCAGCACACTTGTAATCCCAGTACTTGGGAAGCTGAGACCTGAGGATCCGGGTTCGCGGCCAGCCTCAGCTACTTAGTGAGGCCCTCCGCAACTTCGTGAGACCTGGTTTCAAAATAAAGGATAAAAAATAGGGCCGGGGGTGTAGCTCGGAGGTAGAACGCCCCTGGGTTCAATCCCCAGTACCGCAAAAAAAGAAAAGGCCTATATTTATATCAATCTCTTAGGCCAGTGGGTGGAGGCAAGGTGCCATGGGACATTACATTGTCCTGATGCAGATAATGATGTTTAATATCAGCATCGCTGATTAAAGGTCAGTACAGCTTTTGGCGGGATAATACCTCTTGCATAAGATTTCGCAGTCCACAGTCATCATTGACTATGTGTATATTCTTAGGGTTTTCCTCCTTCAAGTGGTCAGTAACAGGAAACCCAGTCTAGAAAAAAGTCTTTGTAAAAAATAATGTTACTAGCAAGGTCAGATTGAAAGCCCTTAATTTCTCCTTCATTAAGATTAAAATGCTAATCATAGGACATGTGTTGTGCCTGGTTTTATTTTTTTTTTAACATTGGCAATCTGTCCTTTGTAGTCTTAAGTACTTAGTTTGGAGTTAATGATGAAGTATTTTATATTCTAGGATTGTTATTAGAGTCCCAGTTATTAGGGTCTCAACAAATCAGATCTGGCCACTTGCCTCAAAAAAAAAATTATGATGAAAGGCAAAAAAAGGAATTTTAATCAGTATAGCTGTGCTGGGAAGACAAGAGGACCAGCATCCTTAGCCCTGTCTTCAGGGTGACTGACATGAGCTCGCAGATTATATTTGGAAGGGAGGCCATAAATATAGTCAAGCAGTCTTGGTCAGACTGGTCTGGTTGATGGTTATCTAAGGATTGGCCAGGAGTGAGTGGCTTCAGTAAGAAAGTTGCTGTTGCCTGGGGGCTGGTTTTAACTCAACAAGATGTTTAACTATAGGCCCTCCTGTTCCTGGAATCCAAGTTGATTGCAGGAGAGAATGACTTAGAGCATAGGAGACAGATGAAAAATGGAGGAAGAAATGCCAATTCTTTTAACTTGCTTTTCGTTACCCACTGAACATTTGCAGGCCCAAACGAAGAGTCAGTCCCTTTTGGCAAAAGCAGCTTTTAAGTCTGTTGTAGGATTAGACTTTGTCTAAGAGCACAGATAAAGAAGCATGGTGCTATGGTTTGGATGAAGGTCTCCCCAAAGGTCTATGTGTTAAAGGTTTGGTAGGACCATTGGGAGGGATAGTGGATCTATAGGGGGTGTGGCCTAGTAGGAGATTCTGAGTTATTGGAGACATGCCCTCCAAAGGGATGCTGTGACCCCAGCCTGTCTTCTTTTTCTTATTTCCTTGCTAATGAGATGAGCAGCTTGCTCTACCACACTCTCCCCACCATTGCTATTTGGGTCCCCTACTAGAGGACCAAAGCAATGAGCACACACAATAATGTATTAGAACGTCCAGACTCATGAGCTAAATTACTCTTTTCTCTTATAACTTAATTGTGTAAGATATTTTGTTACAGCGACAGAAACCTAATACTCTTGGCTTCCAAAGCTAGTCTAACTGTTCATGATTCTTAGAAATCAATACTAGATCTTGCAATGAGGATTTAGTAGAAAATGTATCAGGGTCCTCTCAGATATCAGTGCATAAAGTAGAAGGGAGAGATTTATTAGAAACCTATTATGATACCTCATGGAATTAAAGGAAATGTTTAACCACCAGGCTTTCGGAATAAGGAAATCAGAGAAAATTGGTTTCAGAAGCAGAAGTTTGTGGTTAGTTCTTCAAAACTTTTATCTTTAGTTAACTCCCAATTTCCAGCATAGTTTTTTAGTTCAAATTCTAAACTTCTGGTAAAGAAAATCTGATTGGCCCACCTTATCTCAGGTGTGGGTCCCTTCTCAATTAATTGCAGTCTAGAAAGTGATCAGATGATATAAATGTGGGTAAGAGGGGCTCCTCAGCTGATTATCCCAAGAGAATGGGAATTCTCCTGAACAGAGGCTGAGCAAATACAAGCACTTAAGACAATGGTCATCATGGTGAGCTTTCACACAGGAAACCACTTATAACTGCCAGTCTGGGGGTTGATGTGAAAGACTAGGTACAGTACCCAACATTGCAGATGTCCCACCCGGGTTCCTGTCCTGTCTTCAGCACGTTACCGATTCTATATACAGTATTCTTAATGTTGTGTTGTTTGCAACCAGGGTACTCTTAGTTGATACAGAGGTTGGTACCAGAAGCATCTATTATGTGTTGCAAACCCAAAATGAAACTGGAGGACTCACACTATTCTGCTCTCTTGACTTTGACTCCCAGACCACATGTGAGGTAGCTTGGGGGATTCTCCTGCTTTCGTAACCCTTCTTTAGCTTGTGAGATTGGAGGTTATTTTAGAGGTGGAATAATACAATACTTTGTCTTTGTCTGGCTTTGTTTGTTCTGGATAGACAGCTCTTTTATATTTTTTGTTTATTTGCTTCTGTCATCTCCATTTTCTAGGTTCTGTGGACTAGATTTCAAAATCAATGCTTTTGCAGAATCAAACTCTTAGTCTCGGCTTTGGAGTTTCTGCTTCTTATCAATAGACCTGAGCTTAGATGTTCTATCAACTTACTGACTCTATCTTATTCTCTGACTCAGGGACACCTGAAATAATTGCCTGGCAGTACAGAATTTTTGACGTTATTGGCAAAAAGCAATAGAAGCCAACTCCAGCTTACAGAAAAAGGAAAAAAAGTTTTAATGGGTATTAGAGAGTTCTCTGGTTCTGTTAGAATGTGGAAGTATCAGATTTAGAATTTAACAGCTCAGCAAGATATAATTCACTATCAAGTCTGAGCATTGCCAGCCACAGAAATGAGTGAACTTCACTTTTTCCTCTTTCTCTTTCTCTTACTATACTCACCAATTAAGTTTCCCATAGAAAGGATATGATTTCCAGCTTTGGTCATGTAATCCCTTCTTGAGCTAGGCAGAAGGTCTCCTATGTGACCCACATGAATGGAGGTTGGAATAGGACGAGGCTGTTCACCATTATCATCTTTCCTCAGTCGGCATCTAGCTGCATTTCTGCATGAGAAGGAGCCACCTCAAAAAGAAGTTGGGGCTTGATAGAGATCAGTGGTGAAGACTAAGTGGTAGCCACCACTTTTTTTCCTCTCTCTCTCTTTTTTTTTTTTTTTGGTACCCGGGGGTGCTCTACCACTGCGCCACATACCTAGCCATTCATCTATCTTCCTTCCTTCCTTCCTTCCTTCCTTCCTTCCTTCCTTCCTTCTGACAGACTCTGGCCAAGTTGAACAGGTAAGTCTCAAACCTTCAATTCTCCTGCCTCAACTTCCCAAGTACTGGGATTATAGGCATGTGCTACCATGCCTGGCTAGCCACAAATTTTTCAATAAAGAAATTTTATTATAATTGAATATATATAATAAATGTTATATGTATATAATTCTTTTAAATCCTTAGCTGTTTTTTGCTCAAGAAAATGAATTGTAATATAAAAACATATCAAAAAAGATTTTTTACCCTTTCTCTAGGTTTTAAACTATAAAATTGTTTTTGAATTAAGTACATAGGGCTAATTTTGTGACTCTCTCCAGATTTCCACCACTCATAAAAATAGGAACTTCTGTCTTTTAGGTTAAGTTCTAGAAATAAAAATTGACCATTCTTTTATTTTCTCCTCCCTTAAAAAGTTTTCTTTCTGGTAAGTTTGGGATAAAGGCTTGCGTGTGGCCCAGTTTCTCTCTTTCTCCCCCACTCTACTGCTCCCACACTCTTTTTCCCTGTCCTGCCTTTATTTAATAAGCACAACCAAATCATGGCCCAAGGCCTGTTTTCTAGAGATAGACAAGAAAGTCTGACTTTTGGTGGAGGCTTTTTATTTTCCTAAGCATTGAATCTGGAATTTCAACTCTTTCAACTGTTAGTACCAAGCTCTAGATGGTTGTTGGAGGCTCCAATTTTAGTCTGTGTTTACAGCCATGTTATCCAGCCCAGCTGTACCCAAACAGACAAAAACAAAACAATACCATAAAATCTTCATCACTTTATGTCTGTGTCGAATTTTATTTGTCCAAAGAGGAGATACAATACACCACACTTAACAAAAGCTTTAAAAGGGTTTTGTGTGGCTCTTCTAAAAGTAAATTTCCTCTAGATAGGGCTGAGATTGATCTACCCGTAATGAACTATTATAATAGGACTTCAATGTAAGTAGGATTAAAACTATATGGATTTGGTTCTAAAAATGGTTCAATATCAATAATTAGTAGCTCTACAGATTGACTTTTAATTTATAAAATAAAGCCAAACTGTTCTAAATCAATTATTCTTCTGATAACCAAATTACATGCATTTATAAAATATTGCATTTGGTATTTTATCTTCAATACTACTTTGTTTCAAAAAAATAGAACTTTACAGAGATCATACAGATTCTGTACTGTAAAAAAGCAAGTAACTTCACTGCAAAATGATGAACAAATGAGAGAGGTGGTGTTCAGGTATATGTGAAAGTTTCTTTCATCCCTTAAATTCAATCAGTAGATGAAATGGTATATTGCATATGGGAGGCATCTTGCAGAAACTTACAAAATGACAAGAAAAAGGAATTTAAGTTTTTTTTTTTTTTTTTTTTTTTTAGTATCTTCACAGACATGTCCTTACAGGACAGCAATAGAAGACTTGGTCTCTACAATTTTTGGTGCTGTTCCTCAAGGGGGTTGAAGGCAATATTTTTCCCAGAGGGAATCTGTGGAAGTACAAAGTTCTTAATTGTCATTGTCAATCAATATTGGTGAACTAGGAATATAGAACATGTGATTGAATTTTAAGGTTTGAGCTATAAAATTGTACACAGGAGAAAAATTTTCAGCTTCTTTATATGGTCAGTAATTACCTCAAATACAGATTAATAATGCTTTCGGGATTAGAAGCCTGAATTTACAGTCTTGTTTCAACTGAGAAGCTGCTCAGTGAGGCACCTGTCCCCAGCACTGGACTGTGTCCAGGCCTGGTCCTGTTTTCCTCTGTTATCTTGAAGAGAATTGGAGGGTAGAGGCAGAACACAACCTGGTTCGGTTTTGAAATATTCAATTAAATATAACAAGTATATAAATACCATTAATTTGATTTTTTGAATTTTCAGTATTGTTAATGCAAAAGTAATTGGCACATGGGAATGACAATATATAATGATAATAACAAATCATGATAAACATAAAGAATGTATTATAGTACTTTTTCCAAAGTAAGCCAGACTGTCAATACATGTAATACTCTATCATCAGTTTTCTCAGCATTAATTTGCTTTTAAGAAAATATTTCTTGGCATCATGATTGTGAGGCTGTAGAGCATGTGCCACTGAATTGGACACAGAACTTCCAGAAACAGAGAAAAAAATCATGTAGAGGTCATATGATAAAATATTCAGATAATGGGAATTCTAAGAAAGAATTGTAAGTGGTTTAAAGATCAGAAAAGTCTTCATGGAGGTAAAGGAACTAGAGCTGGAATTTTTTTTTTTTGCGGTACCAGGGATTGAACCCAGGGGCGTTCTACCTCCGCACTACGCCCCTGGCCCTATTTTTTATACTTTATTTTGAAACCGGGTCTCACGAAGTTGCAGAGGGTCTCACTAAGGAGAGAAAGAGAGAGAGAGAGACAAGGAGAGAGAGAGCGAGAGAGGTGAGGCTGGCCACAAACCCGGATCCTCCGGTCTCCGCCTCCCAAAGTACTGGGATTACAAGCGTGCGCCACCACGCCCGACTAGAGCTGGAATTTAATAGATAAAAATAGGAGCCATTTTACCCACTCTGCCCAGTGTCTATTTGCTCTTCTCTGAAGAATCACCTTATACTCCCAGTCTCTATCCAGGTGTTTCATGTCCAGTGTCAGCAGGGGCCTACAAACTAACCTGGCCAGCATTACATTCACCTGGTCACTAATGTTGTTCAGGAATGGATGCATGGCCCAGTTAGACCACTGAAAAAAGCACATGGTAACAATCTTTCCCTACTGACTAGTGGCCTATGTATGGAAGAGCAAGTCATTTACTTTGTGTAGACAATGGGATTCATGGCAGAAGCATCAGAAACATGGAAAGTCCAGATAAGGTTCTAGAAACTTTAACTTCAACTCTAAATGGGTTGGACTTTGTAAGGCAAAAAAACATCATTTCATTCACAAGGCACTATTACAGACTATCAAAAAGCACATGGCATTTGTTACATAATCAGGAAGATTATGACTTTTCCTCTTACATTTACTTAATTAAAACTTATTAACTTTTTTCAATTATATGTTATGTGTATTGATAACTTGAGTTAGACCATAGATATAGGATGTGCTGTAGATTAAGGAGTTTGAGATTTCAGAAAGATGGGTTTGGGTTTCCAGTTAAAAGAACTTAGACCAGTTCTGAACATAAAGAATTCTTGGGTCTAAGCTTTTAAATGATAAGGTGATTTCTGCAGTTCTTCTATCTTCTCAGCCTAAGTATGTGCCTCAGGATTTGAGTAAGATGCAGACTGGCTTCCAAAGGGGAGAAGGAATGGATTAACTGTTTTCGTGACCGTTAAGCTCATCATATTTTTAGAGACAATTTTAGATTGCCCATTGCTTATGATCAAACACTCATCTGTAAACTCCAGAAGTGAAGACCCCTTTCCCTCTTTTTTTTCTGATTTCTGGCTACCATGAGCTGAGCAGCTCTCCTCCACCACACCCTGCCACATGATGTTTCTGCCTTGGAGCCGGTCATCCATGGACTGAACCTCTGAAATTGTGAGCCAAATAAACCTTTTCTCCTCTAAGTTGTTCTGGTCAAGTATTTTGGTCACAGTGTCAAAAAAGCTAAGACAATTGCTTTGATTATTCGAACTATAATTTTAGATAGATAAATGAGTCCATAAGAATATTTAGTTTTTAATTGTTTAAGTATTATGACTACTACTACAACTGCCTGGTAAAGCTGGGTTTGGTGGCACACACCTGTAATCACGAGGCTGAGACAGGAAGACCACAGGTTCAAGGCCAGCCTCAGCAACTTAGCAAGGTCCTTCAGTAACTTAGCAAGACCCTGTTTCAAAATAAAAAATAAAAAAGGGCTAGGGGTGTAACTCAGAGGTAGAATGACTCTGGGTTCAATCTCCAGTTCCCCCCACAAAAATATGCCTGGTAAGCTTAAAGACTAGACCATTCTTCTCTAGTCTTTTTTTTTATTTTTTATTTTTTTAACGTGCTTTTATTGGTGCATTGGAGTCTTACATTGCAATGAATATCTATTTGATGTTAGCATATATGCACACAGCTCTTAGTGCCCCCCCGTCTTCCCCCACCCGTATGAAGTACCAAGAATGATGTTGGTATATTTTCACATGTACATATTGTTTATGATAGTAATTCCATTGATTCCCTTCTTTCTTGCCCTCCCCCTTCCCTTGTACCACTTCCCTTGTTCTGCTAATGGTTCTCCATTATCAACCAGAGTCCCTTCTTCTCTAGTCTTTGAGGCTCTTTGAAGTTGGTACTGTCCTGATTTGGGGGCTCTAATTCCTTTGTTTGCATTACTATATATTATTGAGATATAGTTTTGTCTACTAAATATAATCATATTTTTGTATTATTTCATGACTGCTTTTATTCTTATTTTTGAGGTATATTCATGTTTGATGTGTATAGTTGGTTATTCATTTTTTACTCTGCATAGTATTCCATCTTATGAATAGGCCCTAATGTATTTACTCATTTTACTGTTGTTTTAGATTATTTTTGCTTTTTTTTAGTTGGCTTTTACATTCATATCTTAACATGCAATTGACCATAGTAGTCATATAATCAAATTTAACATTATCATTGGTGTCCTGTTGATAGTGTGAACACTTGTTATGATAGAATGAGGATAGTAATTCACCCTATGGTCTTCTTCCCAGAGCCACAACCCCAGGATAAGCATGAAAAATCACCAAACAAACCCCAAATGGGGGGCCTTCTACAAAATACCTGACCATAGTTCTTAAGTGCCAAAGTCATCAAAAACAAGAACTGTCACTGCCCAGAGGAATCAAGTGAGACATGGTGATTAAATGTAATGGGGTTCCCTGAGTGTGATCTTGAAAAACTATGTTTGCAAAAAAAAAAAAAACCCTAGTAAAATTCCAGTTAAGTATGGCTTTGAGTTAATAATGATATCTCAATTGGTTTCTAAATTGTGACAAATGCATAAGATTAATGTAAAATGTTAAAATAATAGAAACAGGTGTGGGTATGAATAGACAGGAAATCTCCATACTGTATTTGCAACTTTTCTGTGAGTCTACAATCTGCTCTAAAATTAAATAATTACTTAAATATGTTTCAAAATGATGGCTGCTCTACTTTGTAAACTCCATTTTACATGTGAAATCCTCTAATTATCTTCCCTGAGGCATGATGATAGTAGGAACAGGTTCCCTAATACCTTGTTCTATTCAGACAATTTTATTCTGGAAAGAATGTTGCAGGAAATGGATAAAAAAAATTACTTTTGAATACATGCCATCAGAAAACAAATTCTCATGTAATGTGATTGTTGCTGTTTACATCAAGAATTTGCTTCCTTGATAACAAACTCTGGAAGATAAACTCAGGATTACTAAGAATAAAATAAATACATCTTCTAAAACAATGAGCTCAAAAATGATGAGGCTCACTGCAAAGCTCTCGGAATTTAATTGAAAAACATAGTCACTGAGAAGGTAATTTGAACTATGACTATAAATCTCTGTGAAAAATAATCATCTATCGCAGGCTTTTTCTTCATTTATCCTTAGCTATTCTGTATATACCAAAAGAAGGAAATTGGATACACTAAAAAGTAATGAAATCTAACATCATTCTTTTTCTGTAAAGTGAACCTGTAAATCTGTACTGTTTCCACACTTTCCATCCCTTTCTTTAAGATTTTTACTTAGGGGATAGTTCCTCAACAGATTGTATTTTGGGGTAAATTAGTTCCTGCTCCAGGTTCCCTGTCACTGGATCTGTGGCTTTTCCATTTTTACGATAATCTCGGTCAAATTGTGTGCTATGCACTTAGTTTATGAAACAGGGACTCATTTGAGAAACAGAACATCCTCAGCTATGTATTGCCGATCTGCCAAGTGAAGAAGGCAGATTCTTTAGTTATTTAAACACCTTAGGAAATAGGGATCCTGACCAAGCTGCATCACTCCCCACCGTCACTTTAGTGTGTGTGTGTGTGTGTGTGTGTGTGTGTGTGTGTGTGTGTTCTTGGTTTTATATTTGTACACTCTTTTATTGCTATCTCTATCACTTTGCCCATAATCAACTTGACACAGACAATTGAATATGCTACTAATATTGCAGAGTTTTAGTGACCTGGTACCTCTCAGCCTGACTCAGTCTGGTGGCATCAGCTGAAATAAGTTGTAATTAACAATTTCATATATACATTTGTCAGAATAAGCAAAGAGTCTAATTTGCCCAAGAAACTAACTTAGGTTAAAGAAATACATATTGAAATTAAATTTATCAAACTAGATTTTAATATATGCTTAAATATTTTATTTTAAAAATGTATTCATACTTAGTATATTATTTTATTTTATGGCCTGAAATATAAAGAAAGACTCAATCTTAAGGAATTAATTGGGAATTTGTCAGTGTTTAATTTGTAATAGAAAATCATTAGAACTTTCTTGAACCTATTTTTAAAACTGCTTAGGACCAGAGTTGTTTCTTAGAGGTTCTAAGATGTTATCACACAGAAACGCGAATGGCATTCTTGTTTTTTCTTTTCAAATATAAGATATAAGAAATGTGTGAAAAAGAGAAAAGAACTGTTAAAGTGGGAATATCCTTTCTGCAGGTTTATTTCAGTTGAGCTTTTAAAAAATGCTATATAAAAGTCACAGAAAAGTGTTAAGAGTTACATCACAGAACCTCCACCATTGGAGAGAGAAATAAGAAAATCTTTTCAGAGTGGAAGAGCTTTACCTTTGACCAGTCCTAATGGTTTTGTGGGAGGCTGAGTCCTAGGGCAAAGGGAGCTGTCAGGGCAGGATTCATACAACAACATCACATCCTCACAGATCCTCTTTGCAATATTCACCTTTTAACTTGAGTTCCTGTTCTGTCCATAGGCAGAACCCTATGCAAATATTATACAGATCCATTCATTTGAGTAAAATCCCCACCAGGTGAAGCAGGCTTATCTACCCAACTGCTTTTTACCTTCAAGATTAACCTCCGGAAGACTTCTGCTAGGGAAATCCCATCTTAATTCTTGAAGTTCCTGAGCTAGCCGACCTCCTGTGTGTTCCCATACAGTACTCTGCTCATCTCTGTACTGGACTTCAATGCACTGGATTGTGATTTTTAACTTGTGTGAATGGTCTGCTATACTCTAACCTTCCCAAGGGCTTATTTCTATTCTCAGTGCCTTATATAACTACAGAGGAGGAGGAAGGGTTTTTATAGCCATTTCCTATTTTCTTTCTGGATTATAAAAATAGTTCATATTCCTTCTTGAAAAACAAGAATGTATATACAATTAGAGATGGAAGAGCATGTTCACGAAGGTATTGCCAATAGGGAACCATTTATGGCACTGAGAACACTTAGGATAGGCATACTATGATTTTGCCTGTCAAACACTGATTCCTTCTGGTTTGGTATTAATTCACTGTTATCCTCTGTCCCTCTCACATCCCACTCTGTTTTTGTGATTTAGCCAAGGCAAACCATCTACTAAAATACAGAGTAGAACACATGAACTTGACCTGGGAAATTAGCATATTCTGTTTCCTCAGGCACAATGATTGGCTGAGAAATGGACATGTGATCCAAGGTTGGATCCATCAGAGCTTATTAGGGGTCTTTTCCTGGTGGGACTAGGAAAAGGTTGTGTCTCCTGCTGCACTTGAACCTATAAGGACCTAAGTCTTGAGCTGCCAGTGACCACCACCACAGCATGATCTCTCTGAAATGCAATCCATGCTTTATAACACGTCCATGACTTGAACCAATAAATGCCACATTTTAGTTAAGCCCAAATCAGGGGGTGATTTCCACTTTCTGGGCAAGGCTTAATATTTACTCCTTCAGCAATGAACAGTGAAGAAAAAATTGTTAGAAATTTAAATGATTTAGACACTAATAGTAATGATCTCCAAGGTTTATTCATCAAAGGAATATTCCTCATATTCAGATACTATATATTGGCTTTAAGCCTTTGATTTTGAAGTCGAGTTCTCTGTTCGTTAGTTTATTTTTTTAATATTTAGCCAGTTCCGCTCACTTTTTGTGTGTGTGTGTGGTACTGGGGATGGAACCAAAGGGCTTTCTGCCTCTGAGCTATACCCCCAGCCCTATTTTATTCTTTATTTCAAAACAGGGTCTCACTAAGTTGTGAAGGACCTCAAAAGTAGCTGAGGCTGGCTGCAAATCTGTGATCCTCCTGTCTCAGCCTCCCAAGAACTGGTATTACAAGCATGCGCCACCACGCCCAGCTCAGTTCTGCTCACTTTTTAGGAAAGCAGTTACAGAGAATTTAGTAAAGGAATGTACAACTTCTGCAAAGCTTTTTTTGAGCTTTTTGTTCTTTATTATTTTTCCTTTTTTTCTTTCAACAACACTCTTGTGGCACAAATAATTGACAATGGATATTAACTGTAACTCTGTCATCATTTGATGGGCAGGTCCATTTCTATTCTTTAGCAGAAGTACTGAGGAGCAATTGTATTGAGAAGTATTTGGTAGAAGTATTGAGGAACAAGCTTAGTGTGTGAACGAGATTTTTTTCAATAGAAACTTTTCAAGCATGATTCAATTATTGGAATAATGTTAGAGGCATTTATCTCTTTTCTTTTTGTTCTTTCCTGGTCATTAAAGTAATAAATGCTTCAATTAAAGATATAAATAAATCTTTGTGTATATCTGATTATATGTAAATATGAAATTGCTAGATCAAATTGAGTTTAAGACAGATCACACCGGTTTTCAGTTTTCAGTGTGTGAGAGTAACTAAACACTGCACCCTCCCCTCATCACTATGGATTTTATGAATTAAATTTCTTCTTCTGTCAGCTTTTGAATGAGAGTGTAAAAACTTCATACTCTGACGATGGGTTCTGTTCTTTTCATTTGGTTAATTTTTCTTTAAATATTTTTTTAACTTTTTATGTTCATTTATTGGTGCATTGTAATTATACATTTTGATATGTCAGGGTATGAACATCATACATGCACACATTGCACATTTAGCCCTCCCTTCAATTCCACCCTATTCCCTCCCCCTTCCCTCCCTTTCATGCTCCGGATAGTGATTGAGTCTTATAGG
>PVJS01021162.1:0-31798 GCA_004027185.1 Glis glis
AAAAAAAAAAAAAAAAAAACCAAAAAAACTAAACAGTTAATTCCAACCCCACTTCCCCAAAACCTTTATCCATGTTCTTCTCCTTCTCAACCCCAATCCACCTATTGCTAAGGTCAAATAACTTGGCTCAGTTTTTCTCTCCTACCCCATATCCAATCCTTCAAAAAATTGTTAGTCCTACTTCCAGAAAAAAAAGAACCCAACCACTTCTCACTGCTCTGTCTACCACCCTAGTCCAGGCCACCAATTTCTCTTGGCTAGATTACAAGGGCCGCTCGACTGGCCTCACGGGCCTGGCCCTGACTCCCCCATAGCCTACTCTCCATAGTATCGAGGACGATGCCTTCAAGCGTTCATCTGATCATGTTGCTGCTTTGCTCAGAACCCTCTGAGATCCTCCTGTTAGAGTAAAATACGAAGTCCTTACCATGCCTGCAAATCCGCATGATCTGCCCTTCCGCAGCAACCACCTAGACCTCATCTCCCACCACCACCTTTCACCCACCCCAGTCCAGCCAAACCGCTCCTATTACCCTTGGCACAGCGCGCACATTCCCTCCTGTGGGCATTCACTCGCCATGGTTCCTCTGCCTGGACTGCTCTTTCCCCAAAAGCCACACAGCTTTTCCCCAGACTTCTTTAGGACTCTGCTCCTCTCTCTCTCTCTCTCTCTCTCTCTCTCTCTCTCTCTCTGTGTGTGTGTGTGTGTGTGTGTGTGTGTGTGTGTGTGTATGGGGTGGAACCCAGAGTCTCATGCATGCTAGACAAGCTCTATCACTGAGCTCCAGCTCCAGCCCCAAACATCTCTTCTTGAGAAATAACCTTTCTATTCCACCCAAGATAAAACTGCATCCCAGCCCCTTCCTTGCTCTCTACTTCTGCATTGCTCTGCATCACTTTTTCTCCTGAGTGCTTATCCTCATCTGCCATACAATTTGCTTACTGTAAGCTACAAGGAGGCAGGGACTTTGTTTTATTTGGTGCGGAATCCCTGATGCCTACACCTGTGTCGGGTGCATGGTAGGCACCAGTTCAATGTTTAGCGATCAAATGGAGGCATGCTCCCAGTTAACGGGAGTCCTTCAGTACTGCCTCTGTCTTGTCACCCACATCTCACTGGCCTCCAGGGCTCTCATCTGTGACCCCTTTTCACTTCTCTCCATTCCCATCACCACTACTAGCTCGGCTCCTCGCCATCTGTGGTCTGTGACCAGCTTACAATGACTCTTCTGCATCTAGTCTTTGTCTAACAGAAGTGGGAAGATGACAGACTAAAATCAGACAGGTATAGAATTCCCTTGAACAGTCATTTGCCAGCTTGAACAAATCATTTGAAATCTTCAGGGCTTAAGTTTGCTTATTTGTAAATGGAAATCATTTATATATATGGGGGGTACTGGGGATTAAACCCAGGAGCATTCTACCTCCAAGTTACACTCCCAGCCCTATTTTACTTTTTATTTTGAAACAGGGTCTCACTAAGTTGCTGAGGCTGGCCTCGAACCTGTGATCCTCCCATCTCAGCCTCCCAACTACTGGGATGACAGACCTGTGCCACCATGCCCAGCTAATACCTACTTTTTTAAGTTAATAGACTATTTTAAAAAAAACAACTCTAGGTTTACAGCAAGATTGAGCAGAAGTTACAGAAAATTCCAGATACTGCCTCTATACACACAATACCTACTTTTCAGGATTATTATGAGAAATAAATAAAATATTATAAAGTATATGATGCTAGTAGTAGTGTACACAGTAGGCACCTATTATAAGCTTCTTTTTTTTTTTCCTTTCTAAACTCTCAGTTATTCCCTGCCTCAAAACTTTAATTGGCTGGGCATGGTGGCAAACCCCTGTGATCCCAGCTACTCAGGAAGCTAAGGCAGGAAGATAGCAAGTTCAGGCCAGTCTGGGGAACTTAGTGAGACTTTGTCTCAAAATAAAAAATAAAAGGGGTTGGGGGCATAGCTCGGTGGTAGAGCACCCCCTGGGTTCAATCCCTAGTCCCAGAAAAAAAGAAAAAGAAAAACTAACTGGTTTATTACTATATAAAAATAAATCAGATTCTTCAGTCTGGTGTTCAAAGACTTACACACTTTGGCTCCAACCTATTTTCTCACTTTTTTATTAAACATCCACGGACTAGTTCCCATGCAATCTTTACTCCACCAACAATTCCACTCACTGTTTCTGATCACATTCCGCATTTTCTGCCTTCTGTTCTTTGCTCCGTTTCTGCCAAAAATACTTTTCCCTCCAACACGTCTGCCAACATCTCCCAATCTTTCTAAGCCCAGCTCAGATCCCATTTTCTGCAGCTTCACCAGCTGGCATTTACCTCTGTTTCCACTGTACTTTCAGACTACTCTGTTTATGCCTCTTTCCCTGCTCTCTCCTGATGGGTAGTGACCACATCTTGTTCAGCAATTAGCACAGTGCTCCCTAATACCTGGCATTCAGAAAAAGTCTGTTGAATTGAATTGACTGACGATATAACCACAAGCTAGTCAACATTAGAGAAGGAAGTGAAAGATCCAAACCTAAAATATTTACCTCTGAATGGGTGTTCAGTCAAGTGTAGGGATTCTTTCTATATGCTGTGACTCCATAAAGTATTCTACTTTAAAAGCTTTAAAAAAAAAAAGTGTCTTGGGGCAGGTGTAGTGGTGCATGCCTGTAATCCCAGTACTTGGGAGGCTGAGACAGGGGGGTGGCAGGTGTGAGGCCAGCCTTAGCAACTTAATGAGAACCTGTTTTGAAATAAAAAAGGGCTAGGGGTATAGCTCAGAGGTAGAATGCCCCTGGATTTAATCTCAAGTGAAAAAAAATAAAAAGCCTTGGGATGAAGGAAGGAAGCAGGAGATAGAACACTAAATATCTAATAGCTATAGAATTTTTAAGAATTGCATAACATCTCAGAAGCATACATTAAATGTTGATTTTAAGCGAGGTGTGGTGGCACACACCTCCAATCCCAGTACTTGGGAGGCTGAGACAGGAGGGTTGCAGGTTCGAGGACAGCCTCAGCAAGTAGCAAGACTCTCATCAACCTAGCAAGACTCTGTTTCCAAACAAAAAATAAAAAAGGCTGGGGGTGTAGCTCAGAGATAGAATGCTCTGGATTCTCTCCCCAGTACAAAAAAAAATGTTGATTTTATTTAGCTTCACCTGGAAAGTTAGAGTTAGAAAAGGAAAATATAATCAATGACCCTCCTGATTAATTGTCCTAAATGTCCCTGACCATCCCTTTCTGAAGGCTCTTTCCCCATCTCTAAATTCCTAAAGCAATTCTACTTAGTCATTTGATTATCATATACTGCATTTTGTCATATACTACATTTCTTGTGGTGTTTCCTTCAGCCACTTTTAAACTTCTCAATCCTCTGACTTTATTCCTCTTACCATCAACTGAACGATGTTGATGTCTAGGCAGGTAGCGCTCATACTGCATCAGTAAGTCCGCTCTGCTGCAGCCACGCTTTCCATAGCACCACTTAGCTCAGGTCAATAGAACACGGGCGCTGTATTGGTCCATGTATGATTTCCCCCCATGGGCAAACGGAGTGGAATAATGTAATAGAATTCAGAAAGAAAAGTAAAAGAGTAGGGCTATTTCACAGACAGGGCGCTCGCTTTATTTAAGGAAAATTTCTAGTGAATGCCTATACACGAGGCTGAGAGAGCTGTAATTCCTGGTTCTCAGCTCAAGCAAGTCTTACTTTCTTCTGCGTCCACCCTAATGGCAACCCTGCTGGCTCAGGCTCCACTTTCAATGCATTAGCTCCCATTTCTGCAAGCCAGCACTTTCCGCTCTAGTTTTTGTGCGTGCATTTTTAATATCTTGCACAGTGTTCTCACCCACACTGAGTGCCCACCAGCAGGTAGTCCATGCTGTTGTTTTATTTGGTTCTGTGGCTCAAAGTTGCATCAATTTTGAGTAGCCCGCACCCAACCCTATTTTCCCCTAGGCCCTGTTATTTTTAGTGGACAATTTTGCAGAATGTACATATACCATGTTATAGAAAAATGCCTGATTATCCAAAGTCAATAATATAGTGCCCTGCACACATAGCACTTAAAGGTTATTGCATTCAATTCTGAAAACATTTCATGTTGCCACTGTTCCCAAGATCTTAATCTAAAATCAATTTGTCATCACCAAATCTGGAATTCCTAAAAACACCACAAGAAGGCCCCACCTGAGGAATCTTTTCCTGCTGAGTTTCCATTCATCACACCAAAATCACTACCTAAACAGGTCCTGGTAATTGGAGGTTCGATTTACTGTTCTGAAACGATCTAATCTGCAACAATATCACTATGATTTGCAAACCCATAAGCAATGTGACCTCTGCTTGGTGGTACTAAACTTTGGAACAAAATGAATTGAGAAGCAGAGACAAACAGGGATAGTTTCCTATTCACTTTCGCAGCTGCCTGGGCTACGGCCCAATCCCCATAATGAGGGTGGTCTCTTGCTTTGTTTTCTTGAAACCTATAGCATGTAGAACACACAGCTTTCCAATAGTGTATGCGTTCCAGCTTCAGGCTGTTCTATTGTCCCCAGTTGCTTGATATTTCATCTTTCTCCTCCTCCCAGTAGTCAGGAACCCATTGAAGCCGCGGCACTAACAATGATTACGACTGGCACCAGCTTAAATATGATCTATTTATTGTCCACAAGATGAATAACGAACACACCATTTTAAGTGAAAGTTGCCACACTTTTATTTTTAATTTCAAGTCCTCAGGCAGGGACTTGGGTTTCAATTTTAAAACTTGGAACTTGGAAGTACATACTACTGTTTGTACCCCACCAGGTCTGACAATGCTTCTCTAACCTACTTCAGTAAAGTGCATGCAAATGCTGTGTTTTTACAGACAGAGCCACAGGGGTTGTTAACACACACAAATATCAGCTGTACATAATTCTTCAAAAAGAGCAAGCAGATTAATGTATTGTCCTTCCTTTCTTTCTTTCATATCCCCTTCTCTTCCACCTTTCTTCCTTCTTCTATCCCTTCCAGGGAGTCAGCTATAGAACTAAAAAACATTTTCTTTTATAAACAACAATCCAGCCAGGTGTAGTGGCCCATGCCTGTAATCCCAGTACTTGGGAGGCTGAGACTGGAGAATCACAGGTTCGAGGCCAGACTCAGCAATTTAGCGAGGCCCTCCACAACTTAGTGAGACCCTGTTTCAAAATAAAAAATAAAATAGGGCTGGGGGTATAGATCAAAGGTAGAATGTCCCTGGGTTCAATCTCCAGTACCAAAAACAAGCAAGCAAACAAACAAAAACACTATCCCAATATTCACTGCTATGTATATTTATATAAACCCTGTGTGCACAAAGTACAACCCCATTTCCTTGTAGTGTTTTTTCATACTTGACATATGCTGCTCAGCCAAATTATTTACATTATAAAATGTATTCAAACAAAAGCGACAACATTTTAAACACCATACTCAAGCCTTAATCACCATTTGGATGTGAGCTGTGACTTACCATTCATCAAAGCAAGCAAAATCAGGAAAGGCACTGAAAAATTTCATATAGCATCCCTAAGAATTTGAAAAATAGTCACAACCATGAAAAATGCTGACAAATAATAAAGCACCTTGAAGTTAATGTGGGTTTTTGTTTTGTTTTTGCTATTGAGTTTTTGTTGTTGATTATTTTCTTGTTTGTTTGTTTGGTACTGGTGATTGAACTCAGGGGCATTCTACCTCCAAGCTATACCCCCAGCCCTTTCTATTTATTTATTTACTTATTTATTTTTAAACATAGTCTTGTTAAGTTGCTGAGGATGGTCTTGAATCTGAATTCTTCCTATCTCAGCCTCCCAAATACTGATATTACAGGTGTGCGCCACCACTCCCAGCTCAAGTTAATGTTCTTAGGTCCCAAAACCTAGAGTTAGAAAATATGGACCTGAAGGTACTTTTAGAGATCAGCTATTCCAGCCACTCATTTTTGCATGAGAAAATTAAATCCCACAGTGAGGAGGTAACTAGTCTCAGTCACAAGGCTAGAATCCCAGGGCTACTGATTCTTGAGTACCATAATGCCTCTTCTCGTGGCTTAAAGAAAATAATAATATTAAAATGATATTTAAAATAATTTTTTAAATATTTAAATATTTAAATTTTTAAAATAAATGTAAGTATTGATAAAATATCCCTGATAGGAACTTTTTTGCAGACTGCAGAAATGTATACATTAATTTAGCAACTATACTTAGTAAAAGCTCTATTTTCTTCTTATAGATTCTTAACATTTGTAATTCCAAGTTGGCATTTCCCTGCCACTCCAAAAGCTTTTCTATCTGTTAAGATGGGCTCAGAAAATGTTACATTACGCAATTGATTTAAGTAGAATCATTCAAAAGGCAAATTCACTGGAAAAATAAGTTAATAGTAGCATTTTCTAAGTACTTAGGTACTTAATAAGCTCTTTGTATTACCTAATTTAATCCTTATGAACCCTAGAAGGTAAGCATTGTTAATATTGCCATTTTATAGAAAAAAATACCATGAGGAGCAGACACTGAACATGTGGCCAGCATTGACAGTAGCTACTAAGGTGCAGAGCCGGGACTCTGTCCCAGGCATCCTCCTCCAGCACTCTTGCTCCTAACCACTTCACTGCAGGGCCTCTCCACAGGTAACAGTACATTCCACATGAAAACAGATAAGACTTTATGATTAGTTGGAGGTTGGAAGATTAACAAGACTACATTTTATTTAATTTAATTATTTTACTTTATTTTGTTTTATAGGAAGATAAAATTTCCACCAGGCACAATGGTGGATGCCTATAATCCCAGCTATTCAGGAGGCTAAGGCAGGAGGATCACAAGTTCAAGGCCAACCAGGGTAAAGTAGACTGTCTCAAAATTTAAAAATAAGCCAGATGTGGTAGTGCACATTTGTAATCCCAGTACTTGGGAGGCTGAGACAGGAGTATCACAAGTTCAAGGCCAGCCTCAGCAACTTAATGAGGCCCTCCAGAACTTAGTGAGACCCTGTTTCAAAATAAAAAAATAGGGCTGGGAGTGTAGCTCAGAGGTAGAATGCCCCTGGGTTCAATCCCCAGTACTACTACTGCTACCACCACTACTACTACTACTACTAATAATAATAATAATAGCTGGAGGTGTAGCTCAGTGGTAGAGCGCCCCTGGGTTCAAACCCCAGAACTGGAAGAAAAAAAAAAGATAAAACTTCCAACCTCAAAGAAACTTCAGGAGTCATTAAGCCAAGTCTTTCACTTTAAATACAAAGGAATGGCTACGCAGGGGGTTAAGTGATTTGTCCAAGGTCACCCAGGTGGCAAAACCTATTCGTCATAATAGTCCAGTATTCTTCCCATTATTCCATATGGCTTCCCTCTGCTAACAGACAGACTAGAGAGTATAGTATTTAAAGTAGCACTACTCCATATCAGATAAACAGTCTAAAAGGAAAACCCAACTTTGGGGAAATCAAATTTCTGATGAGTGACACATCAAAGAACAAAGTATGTGTGTAATCTGGTGATTACACGTTCCACAAACAGGAGAAGAGATTTCACGGGCTCAAAGGAAGCCAGAGCCAAAGGTTACACTCTCCCTTGGAAAATAAGAGCTGTTTCACCCGTACAGATTGTCTGGTCCTGACGCCTGGCAGGAAGCGCAGTCTCTCCACCGCGGCCCGAGCTGCATGGTCGCAGAGCTCAGCCTGGAGAGGCTGGGATCTGGGTTACCAGTTTCTGGATGCGAGTGTTGAACAAAGCCTACAGCAGCCCAGATCATTTCCTCCCCACCCTCCTCTTTTTAATGAAGCGCAGATTCAGCGGAGTCTGGAGATTTAAATTCTAATCATTTTCCCTTTGCCCTTTAACATCGGTGCTCCCGAGGGAACCTTTACTTCCAAGCTTTACTATTCTAGGCTCCCGAATCAATAACCTGCAGCTCTAAAAGGCAAGAATGCCAAGTAAATGCTATTTTCTTCCTCATTCCCCATCCCAATTAAAGAAAATAAAATCTATAAGGCTGCGGAAGAGCCTCCAATGGATGCGCTGTGATAATGAAAACCACTCGGAATATCTCGAACCAGACTAAACAAAACATTGCACTCTGCTTGCACAGAGCGGCCTTGTGACAGTCCAGCCAGTGCATTTGGAAGAATGCGTCCAAAGAAGGCACCTAGATCAGACTGTCCTTCTGCCCCTGCAGACGCCAAACACGATGCGGTCCGCCAGACCACAGCTGGATCTCTGCATCGCTTCCGCCACGCCACACAGAGGAGGCTGGCTCTGTGGCAAACCAGTTCCATATTAAGAATAAAAATAATTTTGCCAGGTGTGGTGGCATGTGCCCCTAATCCAAGCAACTCAGAAGGCTAAAACAGGAGGATCACAAGTCCCAGGCCAACCTGGACAACTTAGGGAGACCCTGTCTCAAAATAAAAAATAAAAAGGGCTGGGGATGTAGTTTAGTGGTGGAGTGCCCCTGGATTCAATCCCTAGTTACTCCCCCCAACAAAAAAGAATCAAAACAATTGTGTGTGGGGGGGGGTACTGGGGATTGAAATCAGGGGCATTCTACCTCTAAACTACACCCCCAGACCTTTTTTTTTTTTTTGAAACAGGGTCTTACTACGTTGCTGAGGCTGTCCTCAAACCTGCGATCCTCCTATCTCAGCCTCCCAAATACTGGGATTACAGGTGTGTGCCATTATGCCCAGCAATTTTAATGTAATACTGGGGATTGAACCCAGGGCATTGTACCTCCAAGCTGTAACCCCAGCTCTATTTATATCTTGGGTTTTTTGTTGTGTGTGTGGCACTGGGGATTGAACCCAGGGGCATTCTACCTCTGAGCTACACCCCCAGACCTATTTTCATTTTTGGTAGGGTCTTGATAGGTTGATGAGAGTCTCACTACTTGCCGAGGCTGTCCTCGAACCTGCGATCCTTGTGTCTCAGCTTCCCAAGTACTGGGATTACAGGTGTGCACCACCATGCCCAGCTCTTATTATTACTTTTATTTTGGTATGAGGGATTGAACCCAGGAGCTTTACACCTCTGAGCTAGACCTCCAGCCCTATTTTTTTTATTTTGAAACAGGGTCTCAATAAGTTGCTAAGATTCTTGCTAAATTATTAAGACTGGCCTCAAACTCGTGAGCCTCCTGTCTCAGCCTCCCAAGTACTGAGATTACAGAAGTGTACCACCACACCTGTCTTCCCTACACTTTCTTACTGCTTTGGTTGCTCTCCTGCATCTTCTGGTAGGTCTTCTTCATGGTCCTTATCTACAGCAGGTTGGTTGGAAAGGATGAGGCACTTCTCTGTTACTAGAAGCCAAACCTCCTTCCTGTTTTTTGTTTGTTTGTTTTTGTTTTTGTTTTGTGGTACTAGGGGTTGAACCCAGGGGCATTCTATCTCTGAGCTACACTCCCAGCCCTATTTTTATTATTATTTTTATTTATTTATTTATTTATTTATTTGCAGTACTGGTGATTGAACCCAGAGGCATTCGACCACTGAACTACACCCCCAGTCCTATTTTTTATTTTTTATTTTGAAACAGGGTTTCACTAAGTTGCGGAGGGCCTCACTAAGTAGCTGAGGCTGGCTGTGAACCCAGAACCTCCGGTCTCGGCCTCCCAAATACTGGGATTACAAGCGTGCGCCACCATGCCCAGCTTTTATTTTTATTTTGAAACAGGTTCTCACTAGGTTTCTGAGGGTCTCACTAAGTTGCTGAGGCTGGCCTTAAACCTGAGATCCTCCTATCTCAGCCTCCCAAGTCCTGGGATTACAGTTGTGTGCCAGCTACTGAATAGCTTTCATAAGCTAAACATTAAATCAGATTCTGGGGACAAAGAAAGAAGAAGAAGAAGAAGAAAAGCCCAGTTTCTGGTCCCAATAAATCACTGTCCAGTAAACCAGAGAGACATGGGAACAAAAATCCCTTCCAGCTCTAAAGCCTTTATCACTTTGATAAAAAGTTCACATCCTTTGCGGCTCACTAGTCCTCTCAAGAGTCCTGAGGCAGGTCAGGTTCTTCCTTTCCCCACCTAACAGATGAAAGCACAAAAGCAGAGTTCAGAACTGCTGTGCCTAAGAGTCAAGAGAGTAGCACACCGCCAAGTGCGGGCCGAAGTGACAGCGCGTTTATGAAACCACAAATACTCCTGCATTGTAATTATAGTCGAGCGCACAGGCAGGGAGGAAAGGGCTCTCAGCAAAACAGCAGGAGCAGCCACGTGAACAGCAGACAGACCCAGCATGCTTATGGGCACCCGGACTCCAGATACCCCATCCGATCATGATTCTGCTGAACCAATACAAGTTTGTTTCTGCTGTTTTGACTCCTTTATTCCCCTCAATTGTGTGTCACCAAAATTGTATTGTTAGAAAATATGCCACACAAACACAAAATCTAAGAAACACTGACTTAGGAACACACTGTTAATAAATGGTGGTACAACTGGGTGTGGTGGCACACATCTTTAATCCCAGTACTTGGGAGACTGAGACAGAAGGATCACAGGTTTGAGGACAGCCTCAGCAACTCAGTGAGACCCTCAGCAACTTAGCAAGACCCTGTTTCAAAATAAAATAGGGCTAGGGATGTAGCTCAAAGGTAGAATGCCCCTACGGATTGGGTTCAATCCCCAAAAAAAGAGTGGTATTGTTAGGTAGTTAGCCAGAGATGAGCAGGGTAGGGAAAGAAATGGGACAAGGAGGAGCCTTCCTGAGAAGAGATATGGAGAATGCCCCACCCAGCTGTGATCAGAGGCTTGGAGCCATTACATTGCAGCTTTAGACAGCAGTGGAAAATCCCAACGTGACAAATTTAGTGCAGTTGCACTAAGCCATGGTGCAAAACCCAAAAGTAACTGCCCCAAATTACTATGCATGAGGAGGGGCGGGATTTCTGGATAGTATAAAAACTCACCATGTGGCAGACTTGTCCCTTTTTCCTTCTTTCTGCTCCTGTGACCCTCTTGGTGAACCCACCCAATAAAACCCATTATGCTCACCCTATCTGTGTCCCCTAAATGAAATCTTTCTTTTGGGGAGACAAGAATGGAGGGACACTCGCCACCCTGTGACAGTATGGAATCATGTTTGTGATCCCTCATTCAGGGAATTTCACTTTGGAAAGGATTCCTTTAGTCCAGGATTCCTGAGTGTACTGCAAGTCTTGGGTATCTTCATAAGAACCCTGGAAGCCCACACGTCCTCTGAATTTGTGGACTAGACCTGAACAGCTTAAGGCACCTAGACCAAATGGGATGGCCTGAGAGGCCAGCCCAGACCTAACCTTCAAGGGGACATCAGTTGTCCCAATATAAAGTGGCTCCAGGGTACTATAAGGTGCACTGCAAATCTGGTCGGGCAGTGGCCCCCACCCCATCCCAAGTCAAATAGGACTGGTAAGTGCTTAAAATGGTCTTTTGGAGAACTAAGGTGTTCAGATATGTGCTCCCATATGCTCTCAGGAGAGATGGAGACAGGGCAGGGATGTGAGGGAAACGGAGAAAGGGTACAAGCATAAAAGCAGAAATGTGGGTGTAAATCAGGGATGAAAGATGTGCGTCTGCTCTTCCTTCAGTCCGCCTTGGTTTCTATGAGCCTCTCACAGGGGAACACTTGGACATGCTGAAGGTGGCTCCAGGGCATATAACTTATCCTTACGCATTCTGGCCCCTCAATACAAACCAAGTATATCTGAGATACAACCAAAGAAATATTGCTTTGGTGGAACACTGTTGAATTTACTGTTGTCTAATGTGGAATTTTTTTCTTTTTTCTACTTTTTTTTAAGGGTACTGAGGATTGAACCCAGGGCACTCCACCACTGAGCTACATCCCCAAGTTATTTATTTATTTATTTATTTATTTATTTATTTATTTATTTATTGTG
Source organism: Glis glis (assembly GCA_004027185.1). Taxonomy (NCBI): domain Eukaryota; kingdom Metazoa; phylum Chordata; class Mammalia; order Rodentia; family Gliridae; genus Glis; species Glis glis. The sequence continues at coordinate 11,923 of PVJS01021162.1, forward strand.
GTATGAGGGATTGTTCTACCTCCGGCAACATCCCCAGCCCCATTTTATTTTTTATTTTGAAACAGTGTTGCACTAAATTGCTCAGGCTGATCTCTAACCTGTGATCCTCCTGTCTCAGCCTCCAAAGTGCTGGGACTACAGTCATGCACCACAATACCCAGCTTCTTTTTATTTTTTGAGACATGGTCTAAGTTGCACAGGCTGACCTCGAATTTGCAATCCTCCTGTCTCAGCCTTCAGAGTCACTGGGATTATAGGTGTGTGCCACCACGCCCGGCCCTCTAACTAACATGTAATTTCTAAAGAGACTTTTCAAGGTAATTTTGACTATTTTATTTTTCATTTTAGCCACTGACTTTGGAACCCACACCTCTAAGTAAGATATTCATGATATTTTTCTTAAGGGAAAAATGGTTTCCCTATCACCTGAGTATTGCAGGTCCTTTATCATTATTTTCCCTTCTAATTTTCAGTTTATCACTTCTATGGTCTCCTTCCTACTTCAATTTAGAAAAATAGCAATAGCTCATTCAGTTAGAATGTGATTGCTAAACTGAAATATGGACTACAGAAACCAAAATGGCTTTTTAAATTTCTAGCTGCAGTGACTTGGCAGGGAAACTCCATCGCGTCGGCGACGCTGCTAATACAGGACGCTCTCGGCGCAGCCAGACTCCCTCCTTCTCCAGCCAACTGTCTCCTGTCAGCCTTTGTTTGAAATTTCTTAACTCCTGGGGATTTCTGCCAAACTCTTAATACCATGAACCCTGCATTATCTCTGTACAATTTAAATCCAAGGCTGACTTCCCCAGCTACCCCGCTCAGTTCTGAGCTTTTTCCTGTACAATCTGGGTATTATCTGAGAATAGAAACTTTCATTATCAGTCTAAGACATAATTAGGAAAAATAAGTTTCTATACTCACACAAGTGGATAAACTCATATGAAACACTATCAGTTTAAAGAGAAAAGTTTTCTTATTGTTGATGTCTTAACAAAGTGACTGCATTATTGATCTGTATGTTAGCATTCAAAGTACCCGTCATTTGCTTTGCCTCATCCAGCCCCAGAGCAAGCTGATAAACCATCCTCATCTACAACCAAGAGAATGTAACAGCTATTCCTCCTCAACTGCTGATTTTAAAAACAGCTTTCCAGGCCAGGCATGGTAGTGCACACCTGTAATCCCAATACTTGGGAGGCTGAGACAGGAGGATCGCAAGTTCGAAACCAGACTTAGTGAGGCCCTGTTTAAAAAAAAAATAAAATAAAAAGGGCTGGTGGTGTGGCTCAGAGGTAGAATGCCCCTGGGTTCAATCCTCAATTTTTACCACAAAAAAGAAAGAAAACCTTCCATAATGATAATAGAAACATATATGTTATAGAAAATTAGAAAATGCAGATGCACAGACAATTATAATAAAGGCTTCACATTCCCATCATCCAGAAAGCAGCTCTGTCCCTGGGCTGTGCAGGTACATACTCACACGTACATGTCTCCGTCACAATAGCATCGTGCTCTGTGCTCTCTGCAGCCTCATGCTTAAGCTGACGATCTTCACCTTTCCCGTCCTGTAAGTTTTCATCTCATCCAATTCCTAGACCAAATCCAAATATTGCAGATGGACCCCAGCTGGCTGGCCCACGTAGTACCAAATCTGAGACCCTCATCAACCAAGTTTTACTTCCAGCTCTTGCTCTCTCATGCCAGGAAAGACCTGCCTTCTTCCCTGTGCCAACTTGCATGGCTCAAGTTCTGCTCCTGTCTCAAGAAGTGCCAGGACCCCTCCCCTGCGCCCCACCACACATGTGGTTCCACGTAGTACCGTAGTATTGGCAAGAGAAGCAGCAGCAGACATCATACTGTCATCTTGCACTTGGACACATGTCCTTACCATGCACATACAAAGCCTAACGCAAGTCTAAATCCTGTAAGCTAGCAAGCACTTCATCCCCAACCTGGAAGAGCAGTAGAACCTTCAATTTAGAGGCCACACTGTCCAAGCTGAGGGAGATCTAAATGAATTTTGTGACTTAATACATAAATATTGGCTAAAATATTTAGGATAGCCCAGATGGTAACAGCAGTGGTGCCAATTCTCCAGACTACTTATTGATGCATTTCCAGTATTACTATTTCAGCCTTCTATATTCTAATCTAAACAATTACACATAAGAAATCCAGCTGGGCGTGGTGGTGCACGCTTGTAATCCCAGTACTTTGGGAGGCGGAGACCGGAGGATCCGGGTTCGCGGCCAACCTCAGCGCGCACGCGAAGTATCTCTCTCTCTCTCTCTACCTAGTGAGGCCCTCCGCAACTTCGTGAGACCCAGTTTCAAAAATAAAGCATAAAAAAAATAGAGCCAGGGGTGTAGCGCGGAGGTAGAACGCCCCTGCGTTCAATCCCCGGTACCGCAAAAAAAAGAAATCCAACAAGAACCTAATCTCATTTCTTCAACCCTTGGACTCAAACATTTTTTAAAAGATAGAAATACATAGTCTTCAAACATTGAAAAGACACAATTTTCCATATTTTTAAATTAGTGTGTGTATGTGTGTGTGTGTGTGTGTGTCACTAGGAATTGAACCCAGGGGCATTCTACCTTCAACCTACACTCCCAGCCCCTTTTTTTATTTTTTCTTTTGAAACAAGGTCTCACTGGGTTGTTGAAAATCTCACTACATTGCTGTTCTGTCTCAGCCTCCCAAATTCTGGGATTACAGGCGTGCACCACCACACCGGCTATTTTAACTTCTTTAATTCTTGTTTATATTTGAGTTGAGAAAGAAGATAGGGGTAGTAAGGGCAGGAAAAAATGGGGAAGAGGGAGGTACCATAAGAAAGATGACACAAAATAGCTTGCAGTCAACAAAGGAAGCAGAAAGTTAGGTTGGTGGAAGCAAAATAGAAGGGGAAACCAAGGGAAGGTTCGAAGGCACATTATAGTCAGTCAAGGAACCAATGAGAGAGAAGCGAATGTAAAATGACGGATCTGTCCTTCCACTAAGCGCACCTCCTGGGATCAGCAGCAACAAGAGTAGTTGCTTACTAAGTGACCATTCAAGTCATAGGGCCAAAATAAAAATAAAACCAAAGCATTTAGATATGCTTAAAAGACATTCAGAGAAGCCGAGTTCATAAACACATTTGTATTCCTTCATTCATTCACCAAGTATTTGTTGAAACCTCCAATATGGAAAGTCAGTATGCTGAGCAATAAACATGCATATGTCATACATCCCTAAGGTCAAGATAATTATTATCAAATTAATGTTGTTTCTTTATTAGCATGGCAATAACAGTTTTAAATGATAAAATGTCCTTAAGAGCCAGGCATGGTGGTGTTTGCCTATAATCCCAACTACTCAGAGACTGATGCTGAAGGATTGCAAGTTTGAGGCCAGCCTGGGCAACTTATAGTTCAAATAATGCTATGTACATGTACAAAGTTATCAGTATCAATCTCAGTAATATGTACTGGGAGGGGGAAAGAGTGGGATCTAGAGGGAAACAAACCAAATGCTGTGTGCATATATGTTTCTATTACTCTGAACCTCGTTATGATCTAAAATTACAATACACCAATAAAAAAATATATATATATATAAAATGGTAGCATGTAGCTCAGTGGTACAGTGCTTGTGCAAGATCTTGGGTTCAATCCCCAGAACCACCAGAAGAAGAAGGAGGAGGAGGAGGAGGAGGAGGAGGAGGAGGAGGAGGAGGAAGAGGAGGAGGAGGAGAAAGAAGGAGGAGGAGAAGGAGAAGGAGAAAGAAGGAGAAGGAGAAAGAAGGAGAAGGAGAAGGAGAAAGAAGGAGAAGGAGAAGGAGAAGGAGCATTCTTAAAAATAAAAATCACAACTAGCCGGGTGTGATGGCGCACGCTTGTAATCCCAGTAATTGGGAGGCAGAGACCAGAGGATCCGGGTACGCAGCCAGCCTCAGCTACTTAGTGAGGCTCTCCGCAACTTTGTGAGACCTGGTTTCAAAATAAAGTATAAAAAATCGGGCCGGAGGTGTAGCTCGGAGGTAAAACGCCCCTGGGTTCAATCCCTGGTACTGCAAAAAAAAAAAAAATCACAACTAACTTATCCTTTTACCCAACTCAAATAGTATCCTCAATAGGCTAAAACTCTCCTAATGAAGATCAGAGTCATTCACTAAAAACCTAAGCCATAGACCCATTGCAGAACACAGACATAATCAACTAATTTACTAATCTGTGATGCCAAATCTAGATATCAACTTGTTGGAAAGGATCCATGCATTTAATTCACAGTTGCTGTGTTTCACACACAGGATTTTTAATTGACCCCTTTCTAAGATAAATGCTGAGATCTCCCGTCCATCTGCTTACCGGTCAAGTTTCCTACCCTGAGTCCAAATTTAAAGTCTGACTTCCACATTAATTACACTTAAACATGGGCTTCCAAAGAGTACATCTATCAAGAAGGGTTCACACATGGGAGACTGACGTCTTCTGTTTAATCTCAGAAATAATTGAGTAGGAACACCAAACAGGATGCCACCCTAGCATGAGCTGGTCAGAGGAAGCTCTCCAATGATAGGTTTAGGAGAACATCCAGCAGCAGGGGTAGATGAAGGAGAAAACAAGTTTCTAGTGTCCACTCTGCCTGGAGGCAAGAGACACAGGCCTACAAGCATTGCCACTTATGAAGCCCGGAAAATCAGCCTGTTAAAAATCCCATGGTGCTACATGCAAAAAATAAGACCTATTAATACTTTACTTTACTTAAAATTATCCCAGAGTGCATGTTAGTTAAATAGCTGGCTTCTTAATTCATTCTGATCATCACACATTGCTGGTTTGTGATTTTTTTTTTTATAAGCTGTTGAAAGCTCCGTTTTCTGGGATTTTATGCCTCGGAAGTTTGGGCCAGTCAGGCATGGTGGCACATGCCTGTAATCCCAGTACTTGGGAGGTTGAGACAGGAGGATTGCAGGTTCAAGACCAGCCTCAGCAACTCAGTGAGGCTCTCATCAACTTAGCAAGACCTTGTTTCCAAATAAAAACTAAGATAGGGCTGGGGATATAACTCGGAGGTAGAATGGCCCTGGGTTCAATCCCCAGTACCACAAAATGAAGTTTGGGACATGACTTCTTTCTAGGCCTGTCATCCTTTCTCATCTTAAAGCACACATGTAGAGAACCATGCAGCCTACCTGTGTCAGACAGAGCCAGGTTCCAATTCCAGGTCACTATTCATTAAGTCTATGATTGTTGGGAAGATAACAACCAGCTCTTAGACACGGTTTCCTCCCCTGCAAAACAGTCATTCTAAAACCCTCTCAGTAATGTCACCATGTTAAGTGTGCAACGAGGCCAGCATGGTGCCTAGCGTGCAGGAGGCACTCAATGAATGGTAGCTATGACTGTCGCTGGCATCGACACGTTTTCTCCAGTGTGTCTATGCCTCTGTTTAGCTCCATCTGTGAAACTGAAAAAGAACTGCACACGTTTTATTTCTTGTCATGCTCTCACAGCCAAGATTTCAGATGTTCTTTTCATTGTAAGTTTAATTACTCTTGGGTCAGAGATTATGTAACTTCTAGATATTCTCCAAGCCCAAGGTGATTTAACCTATAGAAGTAGATGGTGTAAAAAGGTACAGGTGTTGTGCTCATGTATCTCTTAACTGTACATCATTAATTTGTTCTTTTTGTGTGTGTGTGGTGCTGGGGACTGAACCCAGGGGCATTCTACCTCTGAGCTACACCCCCAGCCCTTTTTATTCTTTATTTTGAAACAGGGTCTCGCTAAATTGCTGAAGCTGGCCTTGAATCTGCCATCCTCCTGTCTCAGCCTCCCAAGTACTGGGATTATAGGCGTGTACCACCACACCCAGCTCATTAATCTATTTATGAAGCAAAGCAAGAGAAGTACACAAAAGCTCATCCCACTGCCTCTTGCCACACTTCCCAAGGGAACACAGGACACTGTCACCGCTCTTTGCTCTTGGCCTGTTGTAGCTGGCGCTACTCGCCCAACACAACTACATACAAGGCTGACGTGGAAAGACAACTGGTCCAAAACAGTTTGTTTTAGCCACAGATGAGTGTGTTATGAATAAGGCTGTTACGCTCTTATGAAATTAGTGATGCAGGCACAGTGGCACATGCCTGTAATCCCAGTACTTGTGAAACTGAGACAGGAGGACCACGGGTTTGAGGCCAGCCTCAGCAATTTAGGAAGACACTCAGCAACTTAATGAGACTCTGTTCAAAACAACAACAAAAATGTGCTGGGGGATAACTCGGAGGTAGAATGCCCCTGGTTTCAATCCCCAGTATAAAAAAAAAAGAATTAGCAATATGCATGTGCAGAAGGGGACACGGCTCAGAGCATGGGCAGGTGGATTCTATGGTGACAGCTCAACTCATCAGATGGACAGCTGTCCTGATCCCTTGTTAATCATGATGCTGGGTTCTCAAGTCCAGGCTTTGCTGACATGGGATCATGTTACGTCCTCTTTTCAGTCCTTACACAGATGCCACCCTGAGCCAGGTGTCTCCTCGAAGGGTCATTCTGCCCTTCCTCCAGCTGCCTTGCCCAAGTGCTTCAAGAGAGGCATGAAACCAGCTTCCTTGACTCCCATCATACCTGGCAGCCACTTAAAGCTGTCCCTTAGCTGTGAATAGTACCTTGTCTCATAAATGCCCCATTTAGCCAGCTTCACATGTCACATGGGTGTGAGGAGCTCAGGAGAACATTAGACAGGTTTGGCTTGGTTTCTCGCCATCAGAGGTAAACAGCTTTGTGTAGTTCAAAGCGGTCATGGGTCTCATTTCCTCCTGAAACAATCTCTGCAGCCATTCCCGCCAAGGTCCCTGGAGGTCAGTCAGAGATGGAAAGGCGATAGGGAAGACAGACTTTTTTTTTGTAAGTTAAGAAACATCTGTCGGAAAAGCTTAAGTAACAAGCTTCCATCATCATGTGATGGTGGCTTGGCGCTTGATCTTTCTTCTCAATTGACAGGCTCCAGAAGCAAAAGACACACGACTTCTAAGAAGGCACCCTGAACATTAATAAGATGGAAAACACTAGAATATTTGCATTGTTTTTTATGGTATATACACAAAAAGGAGATGGTGTTGCTAGCAGATGTGACCTCCCCCAGGCGCCCGCCCATCTGCCAGCCATGCTATCCCCCTCTGGGGCTTCTCCCTTGCTCCCAGCTCCCAGCACCAAGCATCCACTTCTCTCCGTCTCCAGCCATTCTCTCACTCACCTGTCTTCCACCTGCCCCACTCCCCTTCCACTTTCTTCCCAGGTATACCTGTATGACTTCTTACTAGGAGCACTAATGATGGCTTTGTCATTAGGTGCTGTAGTCCACATCGTCTTATTTATGACGGTTATCTGATGGGGGCAGAGTGTTAAGGGGGATGGAGCCTGGCAAGGCGAGGATGCTGCTACCAAGGGCAGGAGAAGGAGGGAGACAGCAGTGCTGGGCATTTGTTTTGAGTCACGCAGGGCTGGGAATGAGCGATGACCAATGGAAGCAGGGTTTGGTCGAATACTTTCTCTTCTAGTATCTCCTTAAATGCATGATTTGTCTGTTTGCCCAGTAGTTCACCATTTAGTAGTATGTGTCATCAAGACAAGAGATTTTAGTGATAGCACTGGGCTCTGGACAATTAATGCAGAATTCTCTCTTCATGCCAGCTTTTCTTGAGGAAAGCTTGATTCACTAAGTATTCAGTTGGCAAGACTGGTGATTCTGCTAAAAGGACCATATGTCAGTTTCTTCTCATATATAATTCAGCACGCAGAAGTTTTTCTTAGTGATTTTGAGCCAGGCACGGGGGGCGCACACCTATAATCCTAGTACTTGGGAGGCTGAGACAGGAAGACAGCAGGTTCGAGGCCAACCTCAGCAACTTAGCAAGACCCTGTTTCAAAATGGAAAAAAACATTTTTTAAAGGGGAGGCTGGGGGTGTATCTCAGAGGTAGAATGCCCTTGGGTTTAATCCCCAGTACCAAAAAAAAAAAATAAAATTATTTTGACTTAAGTGTTTTTGAGATTCGAGAATAAAAATATCCCTATATGCCTAAAAACAGTTTCTGAATCCCTTCTTAAGACTTTGAAATGATTGAATAAAAAAAGACTGAAGTCTATGGTCAATGGTATTTCTATTTGTCATTCACTAACAAATATTAAGGGGAAAAGCGCAAGGTGCGATCTATTTCACTAGGCTCCATGGGAGACAAGAGTGGGAACTCACACCACCCACCCTGGAAGAGAAGCATTTATATGGCGTGTGCAAATAAAGGGGAGAAGCTTTTATACCACATGTGCAAATAAAGCACAGCACTGGGAGGTAGAGAGTATATGCACCACGAGAAGGATACGAGTGAAGCGCTCTGAGTTCAGGGGAGAGGAGATCTCTCTAGACTGGGGGACTCGTGGACGCCATAGTGATGGTGGAGGTTGAGACAAGAGGCTAACGGTATCACCATGCAGTGGCATTTCAATTTCTGTGACCTTCTCTGGGGAGCTAAATCTTCTGTGGAACTTGCAGGTACCAGCTCTGTTGTTAGTATGCCTGCAGATCACATCTCTCCAGTCACCCCTTTCATTCACTCAAATGACAACAAAGAAAAACCATGAGGGTTTAACTCTTAAATTGCAATGAAATTGCTAAAGGACTGAAATGCAAGGCAAATCCACTCAGTGAAGCCTCGCGCCCTTTGTATCTGATAGCAATAATCCCATAGCAACTAGAAAACACACTTATCTTATTAACGAGACTGGAATTATTTTAATTAGGTATCTCCACATGCACCAACTGTTAGAAATCAGACTGTTTTGAAACAGTTGTTAATGACTTAGCACGGGAGACGTTCTCCTCAATTTCAGTCTGAAAGCTATGTTGGAGACAGATGGGGAAGAGCCTGGGCCTGCTGTGTAGCAGAGGAACAGCCTTGTGGGCCCAGGGACGCATTTTCCACTGGGATCCAGCAAAACAATCCTGAAGACACCCAGGAAGACAATCATAAACTTCGGTAACATCTGCTACATTAAAAGTTTGAAACCTGGCACTAGTACACATCTAACTACAGGAAGAAATGCTCTATCTCAGAAACAAGTCTCTAATTTTTTTTTTTTTTGTACTGGGGATTGAACCCAGAAGTGTTCTACCTCTGAGCTACACCCCCAGTCTTACTTTTTTTTTTATTTTGAAACAGGGTTTCACTAAGTTGCTGAGGCTAGCCTCGAACCTGCGATCCTCCTGTCTCAGCTTCCCAGCTACAGGGATTATAGGTGTGTGCTACCACGCCCAGCAAGACTCTAAGTTTCTATGTTGCATAACACCTGAGGAGAACATCAGAAGTCCATGGTCTCACTCTAGTCTTCTGGTGAACTTGGTGACTTTGCCCTCTCCCTCTACAGACCCACCCCTTAGACAAAAGTCAGGGCTCGATGGACTTCCATCCTAGGCTTCCCTTCATATTGGAAATAGGTTGTTTTCAGTGTATTATTTATTTCATGAAAATACTTGAAAGCTTTGAAACGGTATCAACAAACTTACAGAAATGTTTACTGGGCCAATTTTGGCCCTCTGAGTAAGCACATGCCCTAGAAATGCCAACCTGTGTTAAAGAGATATTTGACAGTCAGGTGGTAGGGCTCACACTTATAATCCCAGTACTTAGGAGGCTGAGACAGGAGGATCGCAGGGTCGCAGCCAGCCTCAGCAACTTGGTGAGGCCCTCTACAACTTAGTTAGGCCTTGTTTCAAAATAAAAAAGAAAATAGGGCCAGAGGTGTAGATCAGAGGTAGAACATCCCTGGGTTCAATCCCCAGTACACACACACACACAAAAGGACGTATTTGACCTGCCGAAGAAAGCTGGAGATATGTTGAAAAGCAACAGCTAGCTATAAAAGGAATATCTCTTATGTTTTAACAACTGGGTAAGAGCTATCCTTCTTGGTTCTTCTTGGCGGATAAGTTTCCACCTGTCTGTGGAGAACATACACATCAAAAAATGACACTCTAGCAGAAATTCATTTATTCTAACTTATTTTCTTGCTTAGTTAGAAAGGAAAGAAACATAGCTCTCTTTCAGTCTTTCTAGACCTGGGACAAAGATAATTCTGGAGAAAGTAGATGAAGGAAAGCAAATATAAGTACAGCAAAAATGCAAAAACTACTTTCCAAGGCTAATAGTATTCTGTACCTGATATTTCTCTAAGGCTGTGAGAACAAAAGCCCTTTCCCAGCAAGCCTGTTGAGCATGCCAGGGCTCCACGTTTTGGGAATATGGAAGAACTGTTACACACACACACAGGGCTCTATGCAAGATTTCAGTGTTTGAACAAGATACATTGTCTTTTCATTCTTTGTAAGGCTTAGGGTTAACATAGGTGTGCTTTAGTAATCCACTTAATTTCGTCACATCAGATTAAATTTTTCAGAGAACTAATCTTATAAGAAAGAAAAAATTACAGTTGTTACAAGGTACAATAACATCTTTTGGCATTTTCATGGTATTATATGCTTTGGGACTTACACTGATGAAAAATACAAGGACTAAATCACCCTGGTGACAAATTCTTATCTCCTCTATTTTTCTAGTTTTCACATGGCCAACCACATCTTTTGGTGCTTAATGACCAAAGGACCATGCTATTGGTCATAATGTCAAGTAATGTCAACCCAAGGGGCTACTACAAAATCAGCATCTCTCTAAGGGACATGAGTTGGTCAGAGGAGAAGTTAAGGCCATATGGTGTCAACTGCCTGTTAGAATGACAAATAAAGGGGCTGGTTCCAATAATAGTAGTACTCCAGAAAAGATGTTTGTGAGTTTTTAATAACTTCTCATATTTTCATAATTTCTTACACTTTAGTTATATTGTGGGGGAAATTACTGTGAATGCAACTATGGGTTCCTATCTTTTCCTATTTTATAAACATATATATAAATATATTGGGGGGGCGGTATTGGGGATTGAACCCAGGGGCATTCTACCTCCAAGCTACATTCCCAGCCCTATTTTTTTATTCTTTGTTTTTTGAAACAGGGTCTCACTAAGTTGCAGAGGGCCTCACTAAGTAGCTGAGGCTGGCCGCAAATGTGGATCCTCTGGTCCCAGCCTCCCAAGTACTGGGATTACAAGCGTGCACCACCATGCCCGGTTTATAAACATATTTTTATACAATAGACTTAATTAATAAGATGCTAAGAAGCAGACCTAAAAGTTGCAAAGGATTGAGAAAATAATATTAAATAAAGGAAATCCTAAAACAGCTATTCTAAGCAGCAAATGCAAAACTTGCCAGACCCATTTTTCAAAGAGATGTTTTAGTTCCTCAGGAAGAACAAGGAGATTGGACCAAGAGTCTTCTAAAATCTGTTCCACTAGAAGATGTCACGCTTCTCAACGCAATGTTCGACTTTACACTGCACACAAGCGGCAAACACTCTGAGGACAAAGTAAAAGTCTCAATTTTTATCTTTTCTTTTTCTTTTTTTTTTTTTGGTGTGTGGGGAAAGAGATTGAACCCAGGGGTGTTCTACCTCTGAGCTACACCCCCAGCCCTTTTGATTTTTTATTTTAAAACAGGGTCTTGCTAAATTGCTGAAGGCATCACTAAATTACCAAAACTGGCTTCCAACCTGCAAATCCTGTCTCAGCCTCCCAAGTACTGGGATTACAGACATGCACCACCGTGTCCAGCTTAAAGGCTCAATCTGAAGCCAAGGCTTTTCTCCATCTGCCCTGCAAGGAACACAGGCCACCAACATGTGTTAGAAAGTAATGTGCAGCCGGGCGTGGTGGCGCACGCTTGTAATCCCAGTACTTGGGAGGCTGAGACCGGAGGATCCGGGTTCACAGCCAGCCTCAGCTACTTAGTGAGGCCCTCCACAACTTAGCGAGACCCTGTTTCAAAATAAAAGAATTAAAAAATAGGGCTGGGGGTGTAGCTCGGAGGTAAAATGCCCCTGGGTTCAATCCCCGGTACCGCCAAAAAAAAAAAGAAAGTAATGTGCAATTGCCAGGAGCTCTTCCAGTGAATCCTGAACTCCCACCTCTGACGCCTGAGAGAGAAGGTGAACAAAGAGCTGCTTCTCCTGTGGAGCAGATGGTAGTTACTAGAAGTCACTAAAGAACCAGGCAACACGGCTTTTCTTGCCCAGATTTCTTGAGCTCATGTTTCATTATTCATTAAACTGAGAGCTGAATCCTCTTGAGCTACTGCAGCCTAGAGGAACCCATTCCAAGCTTCCAGCTGCGATTTATGACTCTTGTCCCGCTTCCTCATCCTCCTTGCAGTGTTATACAATATCCACCTTCAAGATGGGGGAGCCCACCCTTCTCCTGCTGTGAACACTGGTGACAACCATGAGGAGGAAAACAGCTACTGTTAAAGAATGCAGTCCGAAACTTAAAGCTGAGGAAGATGCCATCTCAGAATCCTGCCTACTGTTTACTGACCCTCACAGGATTAAACTGCTGAGAAAAGTACATCTTGCAGAATCAAAGAAATTCAGCATAGAGGTCATCTAATTCAACCACCTATCAGATGCCTAAATCCCATCGACAGCGGCCCCACGACACACGATTGAGCACCTCCAGCGACAGAAGACACTCCTTCCTGAGGCAGAGCATCGGATCCTGTGACCATTCCCTCTTTGAAAACTCTCCCTTGAATAAAACAAGCCAGGACATGTCATTTCCACTACTGGTCCTCAGATATATATATCCATATGTAATAAAATTTACCCCTAGCACTACCTTTTTGGGGGGGAGGGGAAATACTGGGAATTGAACCCAGGAGCATTCTGCCTTCAAGCTCTATCCCCAGCCCTGTTTTATTTTTTTATTTTTGAAACAGGGTCTCACTAAGTTGCTGAGAGTCTCACTAAGTTGCTGAAGTTGGACTCAAACCTGTGATCCGCCTGTCTCAGCCTCCCAAGTACTAGGGTTACAGGCATGAGACTGTAATCAGCTTAGCATTATCTTTTAGTACAGTGCAGAACAAGGCTAAATCCTCTTCCATATGACAATCCTTCAAACCCTGTAGGAAGTTACTAGAGACCCTTTGTTACTATTAAACAATCCATGTCCTTCTGCCATTCCTCATTGGAAACAGCTTAAAAGCCCCTCTCATCCACGCTGCCGGCCTCTGTGGTCACCTGAACATGTTCTTGTTTGTCTATGTTCATCTTAAAGTTACTGATGCTTCATCACAAACATGCCAAATAATGAAGGAAAATAGGTTATGGAACTCAAGCAAACTTGTCATTGTGAGAAGGAACGTAGATTGTATTCGTGTGAGAGAAGAGGAAATTATGAATCCTAAGCACAGACCTTAGTAATCAACAGAAGATGTCTGGGAATCAGAAAAAATTAGGTCATTCAAAAAGAGAGAGTGGCCAAGTTGTCCAGGAGGAGCCCCAGAGAGGCGAAAGCAGTAAGTGGAGAGCAGAAACTGGTGTTTAGTGAGATACAATCGGAAAGGTATTCAGGATACGCTTATGAGAATAAAATGATGAAATGTGTAAAAGAGCAACATAGTAAAATTTTTTTGTTTGTGGCACTGGGGGTTGAACCCAGGGGCATTCTACCTCCAAGTTACACCCCCAGCCCTATTTTTTATTTTTTTTATTTTGAAACAGGGTTTCACTAGGTTACTGAGAAATGCTGAGGCTAGTCTCGAACCTCTGATCCTCCGGTCTCAGCCTCCCAAGTACTGGGATTACAAGCATGCACCACCACGTCTGGCTCAGGTTTGCTTTGGTTTTTTTTAAGGGGACAGACTAAATTCTTTTGTTTTACAGCTAACTGTTTTCTTTTTTTCTTTCTTTTTTTTTTCTTTGCGGTACCGGGGATGGAACCCAGGGGCGTTCTACCTCCGAGCTACACCCCCAGCCCTATTTTTTATACTTTATTTTGAAACTGGGTCTCATTAGGTTGCAGAGGGCCTCACTAAGTAGCTGAGGCTGGCCGCAAACCCAGATCCTCCGGTCTCTGCCTCCCAAGTACTGGGATTACAAGCGTGCGCCACCACGCCTGGCATCTTTCTTTCTTTTGCTCTTTTCTTGTTTTTGCAGTACTGGGAATCTAACCTATGATCTTGCATGTTCAAGGCAAGTACTCTACCACTGAGCTACACCTCCAGCCCCAGCTTTTTAAAATATTCTAATTAAAGTCTATTCATTAGACATTTGTTTTTAACATATTCAGCAATACTCTAGATCAAATTCTTAAAACAGATTTTATATAAAAGTATTTTATCATTTTAATAATATTTTGTTGCCCTCAAAAATGTCTCTCAAGCCCAGCTGCAGATCCAAGGACAGCAACATCTGCAGCTCCCAGTTATCTAGAGCCAGGAAAAGCAACAGCACAGTTGCTGAGCTCGTAAGGGAAGGCATTCCCACTGATAAACAGCCGTGCGTATCGTGTTTAGGGATCTAGACGCAAGCTTCTTCCAAAGTCCATTCCCAAAACTCGGCCTGGGAAAAGAATTGTGATTCAGAAGGTCATACTTAGCCATTCTCGGAGACTCAGAAAGAGATTTGCAAAAAAGAGTTTCCCTCCTGCAAGAGCTCATTAGAGAGCAAAGCATCCAGGATGGCTCCACGCTCCTTGCCAACTACACAAAGACTACAGCCTTTCCAGAGACTCGGGACTCACGCGACACGGTTCTGCTTTCACAGCAACAACTATCATGTCGGTGTGATGGCCTTCAGTACTAGTGATCTCCACGGCTGCAAAGGCAGTGAAAGCAGAACCTGGAGCCAGGCATGGTGGCACATGCCTGTAATCCCAATGTTTGGGAGGCTGAGACAGGAAGATTGCAGGTTCAAGGACAGCCTCAGCAAGTAGTGAGACCCTCAGAGAGAGACCCTGTTTGAAAATAAAAAATAAAATAGGCCTGGAGGTGCAGCTCAGAGGAAGAATGCTCCTGGGTTCAATCCCCAGTACCACAAAAATAAATATATAAACAAACAAAAAAACAAACAAACCTCAAGCCAAGTATGTTGCACACCTGTGATCCCAGTATGAAGCTGAGACAGGAGGCTCTCAGGTCCAAGGCCAGACTCAGAAACTTAGGGAGACCCTCAACAACTTAGTGAGACCCTGTTTCAAAATACAAAATAAAAAAGGGGGTTGTGAGGGGAGCTCAGAGGTAGAAGGGCCCTGGGTTCAATTCTCAGCACCAAAAAAAGTTGAAGAACCACATCACTATGATTCATAATTACAATGCACCAATAAAAGTAGATATCACTACAAAAAAACACAAAACCTCCAATCACTACCCACCCAGAAGTACAAAGCAGAGACAAATGCGCTACCTGAGTCATTTAAGAGATAAAAGAAATGACTAAAACCAAAGTTTTTTGTTGCCAGTCTGAGATCTGGCCAACGGAATCGTAACATATAGGTTCCAGGATCCTACTCTCAAAAAGTTCTAGACCCTGCTAAAGTTTCCTAAAATAAAGACCTTACATCAATGTTTTTTTTCCAAAATAATCAAGTCTTTTAAACCCCTGAAACTTCAAATTAATAATAGGATAGTCACACAGAAGTTATGAGTAGAGAATAAGGAGGCAAGTTCTACACAGAGGTTGACAAGTCCCTGACCCTCACCCCACTGTTCCAGCTGGAGAGGGGAGCTGGGACTGCATAAGTTCCCCAGATAAAAAGCACAGCGTTACCTGGAAGATCAAGGAAAGCTGTGCCAATTAGAATGAGCATCTTAGCCCAGCCGCGGTTCCCCTGATTAGAGCTATTGCAAACCCCCTCAGATTGCTTAGCAGGCCTTCCTGCAACGCCTTCTCCACAGCTACCCTTTTTCAGTTCGTCCTCCACCAGAGGATCAGAGACAGAGAGAGGAGCTTGGTTCTCTGCCAAGTTTGGAAAATGTCTATCGAGTGTTTATGGGCTCCTAAAACCCACAACTCCTTCACTTGGCATGCCAGGCCTTCACAATATGACCCATCTCGCTTTCCAGCCCCGCCTCTGCATTCTCCCCGAGAATGTGTAAAGGTCCTGCCACTGTGACCTCCTCTACCTACCGGGTATGCCAGATGTTCTCCAGTGCTGTGCTGGACATGGTCTAGCCCTGCCCTTCCTCCCTGACGGGATTCTACTCCTCCTCTAGTGCCAGCTCTGCTCTCGGAGCTAGCTACTCTGCTGCCTCTTCTGTTCCTTTCACGGTTTTGCATGTGCTGTGTTTTTCTATGATTTTTTTTCTTTCTGTATTTAGGTATGGCGATGCTTGGTGATAGAATAGGCAGGGAATGGGACGAGTTGGCTGCAAAGAAAAAGAGATGCAAAATAGAGTGGTGGGCAAACTTTCTCCACTTAAAATATTTTATCTCAGCTGGTTGTGGTGGCACGCACCTGTAATCTCAGTACTTGGGAGGCTGAGACAGGAGGATCACAGGTTTAAGGACAGCCTCAGCAAGTAGTGAGACTCTCATCAACCTAGAAAGACCCTGTTTCAAAATAAAACTAAAATAGGGCTGGGGGTGTAGCTCAGAGGTAGAACACTCCTGGGTTCAATTCCCAGTACCACAAAAATAAATAAATAAGATAAAATAAAATAAAATATCTTATTTAAACCACTGGATACCAGTGTTGTGATAAACCATCACACTTGTTGCATGACTTAGATTTTTAAGGTCTTGGAGCACATTCAGGTAGGCAGGCACCGGCATGTTTAATCGCTCCTTTAAGATCGGGCTACTTCTAGTCACTGAGGTTGTATAGGTAGCAATGTGAACTGAGTTTTATTTTCATGAAATACTGAGACAATAAAAGCTTAAATGCTGCAATGAACTCTGGTACTTATGTTGATACCAGAAGCAGCCTGGAAGGCAGCCACAGGGGTTAAGGAGAATCAATTTCCTTATAGGAAAACTTATTTTAAATTTATAATGCAAGAGGAATACCTAACAATTCAACAATCTGCCAATGTTATTTAGAATGCTAAAGAAGAAAATCTATATTTTTCAGAAAAAAATTTAATTAAGGTTGAGAGTTCAAAGAAAAAGTGTATAACTCTCCCACCACCACCATTCCCATAAGCTATGGTCCATGTCATTAACGATAATACTGACAGCGAAATAAATGCAGGAGGATTCTTGCTTTGGGTTGTTGAGAAGCAAAGGACAAAGACAGTTAAATGACATAAACTAAAAGAGAGATGGGAAGCTGGGCGTGGTGGTGCACGCCTGTAATCCCACTATTTGGGAGGCTGAGACAGGGTGATCGCAGGTTTGAGGACAGCCTCAGCAAGTAGTGAGACTCTCATCAACCTAGTGAGACCCTGTTTCAAAATAAAAATAAAATAAGGTTAGGGGTGTGTCGTGAAGGTAGAATGCCCCTGGGTTCAATCCCTAGTACCACAAAGAGACAGGTTATGTTATCTTTAAGCTTTCAAGGGGGTATTATAAACAAAGAGAAAATAAACTATTAATTCAAACTCAGAAACAATTCTCCATGAAATTCACTATGAAACCCAGACATGTGTCAAAGCTTGGATGAGCTTCACAGTCTTCTTGTTTCACCTACGTCTGTCAATCACTGACATGTCACGTCATCATCTCACTTCATGTGCTGCGCAGCACATCTGAAAGGAGCCTTAATTCCTCTTCCAAGCAAAAGGAGCGCACAGGAGGGCAACAGGCCGGCCACTGGCTTGATCTCCTTTGGTTGGAATTCTCACCAGGAAGTGACCTTTCAGAACAAACACCCTGCACAGGTGCAGCGCCGCACTCTGGGGAGCAACAGTAAATCTGAAGTTGATCAGACTGCAACTGGGGAGTGTCCGCAGGAAGGAATATTCGAAACATCTGGGATGCTGACTGCAACCCTCCAAAATCACGGAAGGGGACGGGGAGTGTGGGGAGGCCCGGGTGTTTTAGTCTAGGGAGACGGTTCTTTGGGGCTGACTTGGCTCATGGTGGAGAATCAGTTCTCTGTTGAAGATCACAGCAGAGTTGGCCTGTGGTGGGAAGAGCATTCTAACTGGAGATAAGTGACCCAAAGCTCATGCTTCAGAGACAAAGAAGGGGTGATGCAGACAGCCAGGAAGGAGCAGCCGGAATGTGGATCTCAGAAACCTTGGGCGTCTGTCCAGGCACTTGGGCTGGTAGGTGAGGAGAGAGAGGAATGGGAAAGAGGAGGACAGGACAGGAATGCAAGCCAGTCTCTGACTGAGGACAAGTGAAGATGCACTGATTGCAGTGCCAGAAATGGAGCAAAATTCTGCTAATTGTGCAACAAATTCAGCCTGTATACTTCAACTCCCAATTTTGTATTAAAACTTCAAAAAATATGTCTCCCTTTGAAATAAATGGAGTAATAGCAATAATCTTTTTTAAAGTTTCTTTTTAGCCGGGCATGGTGATACAGGCTGTAATCCCAGTACTTGGGAGGTTGAGACAGAGGCTGTTCAAGGACAGCCTCTGCAAGTAGTGAGACTCTCATCAACCTAGTAAGACCCTGTTTCAAAACAAATAAAATAGGGTCGGAGGTGTGGCTTGAAGGTAGAATGCCCCTGGGTTCAATCCCCAGTACCACAAAATAATAATAATAATAAAGTTTATTTTTATACTTTTATTGGTGCATTGTAATTATACATCATAGTGAGATTCAAAGGGCATCACATGTAAGTATTGGTGACAATACTTACAACTTTTTTTTTTTTTTTCAGTACTGGGGATTGAAGCCAGGGGCATTCTACCTCTGAGCTTACACCCCCATCCCTATTTTTTATTCTTTATTTTGAAACAGGGTCTCACTAAGTTGTGGATGGCCTCACTAAGTAGCTGAGGCTGGCTGTGAATCTGCGATCCTCCTGTCTCAGCCTCCCAAGTACTGGGATTACAAGCATGCGCCACCACGCCCAGCTACTTACAACTTTTAAGAAACATGTAATTGAGTTGGACAGACTTGGTCAGCTCACTTTTAGTATTTTCATCGCATGATAGATTGAATTATAGCAAAACCAATGACCTAAAACTGTATTCTAGTAAAAGATGCGAGACCAGGTCTCAGAGTGTAATTCACAAGCTTAATTAAAACTGGCCTAAGATGAGCACTGCCAGATGGGTTGACAGTGGCTCTGAGATCACACAGGGAAGGGACAGAGGAAAACATGGCAAATGAGAAGCAGGCTGCTGCATGTGCCAGGGTCAGTACTGGGTCTGAGTTTAATTAACATAATCCTAAGTGACAGAAAAAAATAATAAGACAATAGCAGGTAAATGAAATTCCCTTGAGATAAAGAACAGAAAATTTAAATGAAGAAAGTTACAGGAAAGTGAAGACAATCCCTTGGAGGCATGCAGGTGAGCAACTATAATTTCTACTAGAAAAAAAAAACATATGACACAGATTTAAGGGGGAAATTATCATTTTACTGAATCAGAATGAAACATTTTTTAATGTGATTCTAGAATTATGGTGAAATCGTATTGGACATTAATAAAAAGTTAAGTACAGATTTACCTATAATAAACCATAACCACCAAAAGGTAAATATGATTTGAAGCCTCCTTTGGAGATATGATAATAATGTATTGTTTTATAGTTTTTCAAATACTCTCATATTTTTATCCCCTGAGATCCTCAGAATAGCCCTCAGAGACAGGCAAAGTTCCTCAATTAATTTAACAGATAAGAAGGGTAAGGCTCTGAGCCAGGCGTGGTGGCGCACGCTTGTAATCCCAGTACTTTGGGAGGTGGAGACGGGAGGATCCGGGTTCGTGGCCAGCCTCAGCTCTCTCGCTCTCTCTCTCTCTCTCTCTCTTTCCTGTCTCTCTCTCTCTCTCTCTCTCTCTCTCTCTCTCTCTCTACCTAGTGAGGCCCTCCGCAACTTCG
>PVJS01021163.1:0-31803 GCA_004027185.1 Glis glis
TTTTGCGGTACCAGGGATTGAACGCAGGGGCGTTCTACCTCCGCGCTATGCCCCCGGCCCTATTTTTTATACTTTATTTTGAAACCGGGTCTCACAAAGTTGCGGACGGCCTCACTAAGGAGAGAAAGAGAGAGAGAGAGAGAGAGAGAGAGAGAGAGCGAGAGCGCTGAGGCTGGCCACGAACCCGGATCCTCCAGTCTCCGCCTCCCAAAGTACTGGGATTACAAGCGTGCGCCACCACGCCCGGCCATCATCACAGATCTTATATACTTGCCCCATCACCAAAGCATGTGTGTGTGTCGGGGGGGTACTGGGGATTGAACCCAGGCATGCGCTACCTCTGAGCTACACCCCCAACCCTATTTATTTATTTATTTATTTATTTATTTATTTATTTTCTGTGGTGCTGGGGATTGAACCCAGGGGCATTCTACCTCAGAGCTACACTCCCAGCCCTTGTTTTATTTATTTTTTTTATTTGGAAACAGGGTCTCACTAAGTTGCTGACAGCCTCACTAAGTTGTTGAGGCTGGCTTTGCACCTGTGATCCTCCTGTTTCAGCCTCTCGAGTACTGGGATTACAAGCGCGTGCCATCATGCCCGGCTCCCCAACCCTTTTGAATTTTTTATTTTGAAACAGGGTCTTGCTAAGTTGCTGAGGCTGACCTTGAACCTGTGGTCCTCCTGTCTCCGCATTCCAAGTATCCCACAGCATCCAAAAGGCCTGTGGGACTACAAGCATGTGCCATGCGCCCAGCTAGCACTATCTTTTGTTCCAGTCCCAGTTTTGTTCAGACTCCATGTAGAACACCCAGTCACTAGAGATCACACCAGTGTGGGCACTGTCCCTCTGTTTCCCAGCCAGTCTCTGGCCCAAAGTGTCCAGGTTACCCCAGGGCACAGTCCTACCCAAATGAGGGCAGCCATTCCCCCTCCCAGGCATGGAGCATGGACCTCCCGACTGCCTTCCTTCCGCTACCACTGCTTCCCCCAGCCGGCCTTCATCTTAATTTTATTCATTTGATTTATTAGCATCTAAGTGGCGGAGTCGTCCTGGTCAGCATGGCCAATCAATTCCAGGGTTTAATTCGGTTTTTCCTGATTGGGTCTCTGGTCACTATCTTTCTGCTCACCAAAATCAATACTTTAACCTTGTGCTTCAAAGTCAGACCATCTGCAGGGACCCAGCCCGTTCGCCCAGGACTTAGTGCCACAGCCAGAAGACAGCGCGCTCTTTGGCGGCACCCTCCACCACCCTTCCGGCCCCATTCAGACCAGAAGCAGCGGGGCCCCTCACCTGTGCCCCTCACAGCAGGCTGCTGGTCACTCATCCAAGCTGTCACATTGCTGCCAGTCCCAGGAGACCAGGACAGGTATCCCGCCATCAGAGAGCAAGACAGCTGGGGTCACAGTCCATGCCCCCTCACTCCCTGCACCCCATCTGGCTGAGGACAGGAACCCCGCTCCTCTGGGCCTCTACTTCCTCCAGTGTAAAACGCAGGCAGAGGCAAGACAGCGCCTGGTCAACTGCAGCTAACAGAAGTTGCCTCTCCCCTGAGCTCCCGCGGCGCTGGGTCTCAGAAGCATCTACACTCTTGGCCCTGTCCTTCCCCATGCCAGCCGTTCCCCCAGCTGGACTGCAGGCCCTTTGTGGACAGTTACTCCCTCTCCTGACGCTGCATTTGTCCCCACAGTGCCAAGCCCTCAGGAGGGCCAGCCCCGAGTCCCACATCTTACCTCTCCCAGTGGCTGCACACGTTGGGGTCCTCAGGATTCAGGGTCAGGGCGGTTTGCAGGAGGGAGAAGACAGCCAGGCCTGCCACGGAGAGCGCCATCGGGGCCCTGTGTGGAGAACAAAGGAGGAGCCTCGTCACTCAGCCCGCGTGTCTTGGCATCTGCTTGGCACTGAGACTTCTTGCACGAGGCGGTAGAAGAGGCGCTGAGCAGACTGCGCTTCCCCTGCCGTGGCGTAGTGAGCATTTGCTATTTTACACTTGTGGGCTTTGACTAACACGGGAACGGTGCTCCCGTTCTGAGTAACGAGTGTGGGAAGCCTGAGTCAGGGGAAAGTCGAAATTCTAGGCCAGGGGTTCTGGCGGGTTTTTGGCTCAGAGACTGCTTTGGGAATCGAATGAAAGTTATACTCCTGTTCCCCAGACGAATGCCCATGTGCACTAACTTGGCTACAGTTTCAGGGTGCGCTGAGAACCCTGAGGACTCGGGGTCCATCCTTGACCCAAGAACCCTGGATCTGGCCTACTTCAAAGACAGCACCCTCCTCTGTCCCTCTCCCTCATTTTTGATCAATCTTGCCCATGTGCTTCCTCTCCCCACTCCCTCTTGCCGTGCAGGAAGTAAAGAAAGCTATCCAGTGTGGCCCGCGGGGGAGCTGAGATCAGGGATCCCTTCTAGGCAGCTCTGGGCACCGGCCCCCCAGAACGCTGGCCCCTGCTTCTCTTGCCTCCTACAGGATATCGGCCACCTACACCCAGAGAGATGCAGTTACTGAGAGTCACCGTGTGTCATTCCCACCGTGGGAAGAGCTGAGACAGCCTAGGAAGGAGTTTTAAGGGAGCAGCTTGCAGAATTTGATCCAGGCCCCTAAAGTGACAGTATGTGGCAGGTTTTCAGTGAGCCTACACAGATGCCAACTCCCTTGTGCCCTAAATAGGGAAGGGTTCCCCCACACAGGGCTCCTTAAAGAGAACAGAGAAGCCATGGAGTGGGAATGGCTGCGTTGACTCTTGATGTTCCTTCCTGTCCTTGCATTGCAGGCTCCACGGACCTTAGAGAACAGATTCTAGTCCAGGGGTCCCCACTCGGTGGGCTGCTGACCTTGGAGGCATGGGGGAGGGAGAGGGGAGCTGGAGTTCATGAGTCCCAACCTCTCCTGTAAACTGAATGAACACCATGACTCATAAAGATAGCACTATTTTTCATGTGTACATATGCACAATCGTGATTTATTTAAAAGCTTCACTGAATTCAGAGCAGCTTTCTTCTCAACCAGCCACATTGAAAGAAATGCAACTTCTAGGCTAGGCACAGTTGCGTACGCCTGGAATCACAGTACTTTGGAGGCTGAGCCAGGAGGATTGCAGGTTCCAGGCCAGACTCAGCAATTGTTTCAAAAGAAAAGATAAAAAGGGTTGGAGGTGCACACGTTCAGTGGTGGCAGAAGGCCTCTTAGTTCATTCCCTAGGAACACACACAAATGTAATTTCTAATAACTGAGGGACTGGGCGTTATAAAGAATATTTTGACATTGGATAAGGGATCTAGAGCACGGCCCTGAGTTTCCAGATGACAAACACATCCTCCCCGGGGGCAGAGCAGAGCGCCGTGTGTTTTGCACACAGCCCCATTTGTGCCCAGAGCGCAGCTACTTGGAGCTCCTTTCTTCCAAAAGGTTAATCATTCTCCTCCCTACCCTAATAATTTCCTTGTTAAGCTGTTTCTCAGCTGTTCCTTCAAAGATAAACAAATTGTCACAAATTCTGTATAACCATGGGGGTCCAAATTAATGATTAATGAGCTTTTACTTTCTATTTGAGATCTGGAAATCATCTAGCTAACTGCAGATTTAGCCAGATTTCAAATGCATTCTGCAAATCCGCTAGGGAAGAGAATTCCTGGTGTTCCTCCTTGGTTTGCAGAGTCCCAGAAGCATGGCTGCTCCTCTGTTCTCCACTCACCCACCCACCCCAGCCTTGGAGACTCACGCTGTACCTCGCAGCCACCCCACACAAACCAGAGTCCCCAGGACACAGGGCCACAGAGGACCTCGGCTATCTTGTCACCCCATTCTCTTCGGGAGATTCAACTAGAAGAGAGAGAGAGCCTGAGCATGATGGGGCGTCGAGAGTCAGGAGGGGGGTCGGGCGTGGTGGCGCACGCTTGTAATCCCAGTACTTTGGGAGGCGGAGACCGGAGGATCCGGGTTCGCGGCCAGCCTCAGCTCTCTCTCTCTCTCTCTCTCTCTCTCCCTCTCCCTTCCTCTCTCTCTCTCCTTAGTGAGGCCCTCCGCAACTTCGTGAGACCCGGTTTCAAAATAAAGTATAAAAAAAAATAGGGCCAGGGGCGTAGCGCAGAGGTAGAACGCCCCTGCATTCAATCCCCGGTACCGCAAAAAAAAAAAAAAAAAAAGAGAGTCAGGAGGGGACACGCGTCTTCCGGGGGAGGTTTCAGGCTGATCAGGCATCAAGTGAAGAAGCAAGGGGCACAGTGCTCTGGACGGCCTGGAGTCTGAATCCAGTGGCGGAGAAGCCCTGAGTCATTACTTGGGCGGCTCCTGTTATCTCCAGCCTTCTCCCCAGAGGACCCCCGGCAGCATCTCTACACTTACTAAGCTTGGACTATCAAAAGAGCAGTCTGTCTGGACGAGAGAAGATGGATCCCGGCTCCTTCTGGCCCATAGAGACGGGAGGAGGAGGTGACTTGGATCATTGCTATAATTTGAGAGCTGTCTCTAAATCATCACAAAAACCTTTCTCTCTGAGTCAGGTCTGGACAGGACAATTCACCTGACTCCCACTAACAGTGAGATCCCGGGACACCAAGGCACAGGAGGGTGATGGCGTTTGGACGAGCGCACGGAGAGTAGAGGCGGACTGAGCGGGGACACGAGACGCAGCCAGGGAGGAGGCATTTCCACTGAAGACAGCCTGAGGCCCGGCCTCCTTGCTGCTCACTCCGTCAGTGGCCGTGGCAAGGCTGCAGAGTGGGGCTCCTGGGGATTCACACCCCAGCCTCAATCTCCACCTCTGCAGGAGCGGGCAGGGACTGAAGGATGTCCAGTTTAGGGTAGAAGAGATGATACGTCTTGGACTTAGATTTTTTTCTTGGGAATGTGGCCCAATCTAAAAGATGCATCCTGGCCTGGGAACGTGGCTCAGTGGTGAAGCGCTTGCCCAGCATGCACAAAACCCTGAGTTTGGTCCCCAGCACCACAATGGTGTAGGGACTTTATTGCCACCCCCTCCTCCAATCAGGCTAGACTTCTCTTCTGCTTCTCTCCCCTCCAGGCCTGGCTC
Organism: Glis glis; assembly: GCA_004027185.1. Lineage (NCBI taxonomy): Eukaryota > Metazoa > Chordata > Mammalia > Rodentia > Gliridae > Glis > Glis glis. The sequence continues at coordinate 5,034 of PVJS01021163.1, forward strand.
ACACCACTCCCCTGACCCTGAATGTCCTTTGTCCTCAACTCTGAGCATCTAGCATCCGGCTCTCATCCCTCTCACCCACTGCAGGCTTGGCAGAGGGCCTCCTGCGGACGGAGCCCCCACTGTGTCGCAGGCAGCACGGCAGGTAGCTCACAGCTGGGGCCACACGACCAGCCAGATCACTCTCCATCTGCACTGACATCTTCCCAGCATGTTGACTTTATCTCTCTGACATGATTGTAAGCACCCGGAAGGTGGGTCGAGTCCTCAGCTGCCCTTTCAGAAACTGATTTCACGAAAGAAGATTTCAACACTCAGACATTGCACTCAGGAGGAGAGAAGAGCAGTCAGAAAGGAGCTGTCACCGCCAGGGCAACTCATCTCCATTCACTTTCATGGGACTTCCTCGGGCTCTCTGGGAGGACGGATCCCCAAGACAGATGCTTATGAGATGACTGAGGAGAAATCAATCCAGCCGCCGTGGTTATTAGGCCCACTCCATTTGGAGTGACAGAGGTTAACGGAGCGGGCACCATCTGATTTGGGGAATTAATAATTAAATAAGAAAATGCCCCTGGTTTCATTTCAAAGCGAGAGAGCATGTGACCTGAGCAGCGGGTCGCCGTCCCTCTTGCCTGGTCTCAGTCTATTAAGGAGCACAAGAAGGGAGCACAGTTCCAGAGGTGGAAAATTTCTTTCCTGATAAGGGCTATGGTGCTTTACATCTGATGACCTGGCAAGGGGGTGAAAAGGGAGAGGAGGGGCCAGGAGGTGTGTCTCACACCTGCCCACAGGGAATAGTGGGTCCTTGCGCCTGCCACGGCCTGAACCAGTCAAAGGAGCAGGTGGAGCACCCACCGGGCCCGGGCTGTGCTGTGGAGGACACACACAAAACATGTATCAGCGCAGTCCTCCAAGCAGACCCAAAGCAGCAAGGGGCTGAAAGTCCCGTTGGAGCCTGGTGTGGTGGCACACACCTGTACTCCCACTACTTGGGAGGCTGAGACAGGAGGATCGCAGATGTGTGGCCAGCCTCAGCAACTTAGCAAGGCCCTCAGCAACTTAGTGAGACCCTGTTTCAAAATATAAAATAAAATAGGGCAGGGGTGTAGCTCAGAGGTAGAATACCCCTGGGCTCAATCCCCAGTAACACACACACACACACACACACATACTCCCATCGGAGCTGGGTGTGGTAGCACACGCCTCCTGGTATTTGAAAGGCTGAGATAGGACAACTGCAGATTTGAGGCCAGAGTACAGTAATTTAGCAAGACCCTGTTTCAAAATAAAAAATAAAATAAAAGCCAGGCGTGGTGGCGCACGCTTGTAATCCCAGTACTTGGGAGGCTGAGACAGAAGGATTGCAGGTTCAAAGCCAGCCTTGGCAACTTAGCAAGGCTCTCAGCAACAGAGACCCTGTTTCCAAATAAGAAATAAAATTGAGCTGAGGGTATAGCTTGGAGGTAGAATGCCTCTGGATTCAATCCCCAGTACAAAATAAATAAATAAATAAATAAATAAATAAATAAATAAAAGCCGGGCATGGTGGTGCATGCTTGTAATCCTAGTACTTGGGAGGCTGAGACCGGAGGATCCAGGTTAGCAGCCAGTCTCAGCTACTTAGTGAGGCCCTCTGCAACTTAGTGAGAACCTGTTTCAAAATAAAGAATAAAAAATAGGGCTGGGGGTGTAGCTCGGAGGTAGAATGCCCCTGGGTTCAATCCCCGGTACTGAAAAATAAATAAATTAATTAATTAATTAATTAGAATAAAATAAAAAGGACTGGGGGTATAACTCAGTGGCAGGGTGCCTTTGGGTTCAATCCCCAATACCGCAAAAAGAGTCCCATTGAGGAGTCTATGGAAGACTTTGGGGAGTAAATGAGAGGTAGGATGAATAGGACATGGAAAGGGAGGGGCAGAGAAAGGGCACCCCAGGGGCAGGGGCAGCATCAGCCAGCATGCGGAGGCGGGACGTGCAGGTGAGGTTGGGGGGACCGGCTTGAGCTGCACGGCAGAGTGCACAACGTGGGAAACCGTGGAGGGCGTGCTCCAAAACTGGCTCCTATGGAACACTAGTCCCAAAAGATAGTGACAGAAATCTCTCAGATAAAGGCTTCCATGTGTGAATAAGCTCAGAAAATGCTGCATGACGTGTCCCCATCTTAAATAGTCACAGTACATCTTAGCAGAACTTAGGCTCCAAGGAGACCCAAAATAAACAGACCTGTTCTTCCTTTGTTAGTTCCCATGGAACTCTTCCTAGTGATACAGCCCGGGAAGCAGAGTTCTTCATAATACTAGTTTGGGACACGCTGCTCCTGTCCATCAAGGTCAATGTGAAGGAAGGACAGGTCCGGGTCAGTCTGTGTCCTAACAGTTTTATTCGTTGGTTTATTCTTTTTTTTTTTTTTTTTTGCGGTACCAGGGATTGAACCCAGGGGCGTTCTACCTCCAAGCTACACCCCCAGCCCTATTTTTTATACTTTATTTTGAAACCGGGTCTCACGAAGTTGCGGAGGGCCTCACTAAGTAGCTGGGGCTGGCCGCGAACCCCGATCCTCCAGTCTCCGCCTCCCAAGTACTGGGATTACAAGCGTGTGCCACCACGCCTGGCTTCGTTGGTTTATTCTAACATTTGAGAACCTTCTGTGCCTGCCAACAGGTGTCTTAAGAGACTGACATTGGAGCAAAGGACCCCCCCTCCTAGCCCGGGGTTTCTGCTCTGGCCGGGGCTGGTCCTGCAGGCTGAGCCACCTGAGAGACGGTGGTATCTTAGAGGCCCCTGCCTTCTGCCCAGGATCCCACCATCACTAGTACCAGCACCTGTGGTGTGCAGCCTGTCCCCCTGGTGGCAGGACACACCTGGCCAGGCACCAGCTGCTCACATTAGCCACCATGCATAAATTGAGGCAGAGGGCAGACAGACAAACAGATGGCCCCTGCCCTGGGATCAGTTGTTAGGCCCTGATGGTCCATCTGTGCAAAACTCCTGCCCCACCTGCTCCACGTCACTCCCGGCCTCATCCCGACTCTGCCCAAATCCTGGGCCCCAGAGCCTGAGCCACATAACGACACCTGCTCGCCGTCCACCCCGTCTCTTCCAGGGAGTCCTTCCTTCTCAACAAATTGTACTGGCGGCAGTGGTGGCGGAGGTCAGACACTATTTTGTGGCCCTTGGGGGCTTCCTCTCCCACAATGATGGGGAATTATTATAGCAGCTCCTTAAAATACAAACTGAGAAGCTGGGGCTGAGAGGGAAATCATGCCATGATGATTAGCAACTCCCACCGTGGGGTGTGGATGGGAGGACAGCACAGGGCCACGCACTGTGGCCCCTATGGATGTGACTTCTTTGGAACTCGTTCCTCTCCTAGAGTCACCACCTAGATGTGGCCTCGGCTTTCCCCCCGGGTCTGAGAACCTGCACATCTCGTCCTTCCCGTCACACCATGCCACTAGAACACACTCTTCAGGAGGGGGGGCTCCATTCACTGCTGTGACCCCAGCACCGCGAGCATTCATTGCCTGCGCCTAGAGGGGCCAGTACACCTCCATCCATTCTCCAGCCGACCTCTTCCTCCAACCTCCCGCTCACTCGCCTCCAGCCCTAGGGTCAGCCACACTGCTTATGTCTCCCCTGACAGAGGACCCATCCAAAGACCCATCCTGACAGCAGGTCGTACCCCACTGGGCATTTGGGGCGGGGTTAACATTGCACACGGGGACACCAATCTGTTTGCATCAGATATAGCAGGCACCCATAGTATCCTGAAAGAGATTCATAGCCCCCCTGCCTGGGCCGCCCCATCAGCACCGGGCCATGTCTGCTCTGGTAGCCAGCACAAGGCGGGCATTGAAACCCTGTCAATAGCTCGGGCTGCCGGCGGGGACTGGCTGGAGTTCCGCAGCTCATGAAAAGGTACTTTCAGGCTCAGGAAGCAGCAGCAGCAGACCCCAAACCCCGGCTGATCACGCAACCGCCTCACATCCTTCCCAGCATGTGGGTGGAGAGAGAGAGAGAGATTTCTTATCTTCTATTTATAGAAGAACACACACACACACACACACACACACACACACACACACACACACACTCTTCTATTTTTTTCTGAATAAAACAGAAAAGCCAAGTTTGCACACAATGGGGCCTGTGCCAAGGTTACCATCCGGGCTAGCCGACCTTCTTCGCCTTATCTGCCCACGGCTCTCGGCTGCCCCCTCCCCAGCGCCCCTCTGTTTACTGGCCTTGCCAGGGTCTGATCAGAGTGAGATAAAAAGAGGAGCTGTGATTGGCCCCATAATTAAGAGGCTTCCTCCTTTGCCTTGTGAAGTCTCTGCCCTCCAGCAATCCCACCAGGGGCTGGGTTTATGTTGAACGCTTTTTAATCTCCTCATGCTTAAAAAAAACTTTAAAAAATAAATCCACAGCTCTTAATCTCCAAAAGAGTGATTCCCCTGACTGCAGGAGTGCTGCAGAAATTCCCGCGCCAACGCGGAAGCCCTGCCAGCTGCCTGCCCCGCCGGGATAAATCAGAGGGGATCTGAGTCACCTCCTGAGACAAGTTAAACGTCCTCCTCTGAGTCCGGGCTCCGCCACCTCCATCAATTCTGCTTTCTCCTTGCTCAGGAAGCCTCAGGCTGCAAATCCTGAAAATGGTACCACGGAGGCCCACCGCGACCATTAATCAGGGTCAGAAAGATTGTCCTGTGTCCTTCACCCTCATGCCCTGCAGAGCGAGTAGCCCTGACAGTGACTCTTGGAGAAATCACACCACACCCGTGGGAGCGGGGACAGAAATTGCCAAACTAATAAAACACCGCCGCCTCCTGCCACATTAAGTGCAGCCTCTGGGTTCTGGGTCCTCCACCTCCTCCCGTTCCCAAGCAGGCAGCGCTGCACCCCCATCTCCAGCCGCCCCGAAGATGAAGGGAGAGCACTTATCTGTGTTCTTAGGCCATTTCATTTCTCACAAAGCAATTATCTCCATCTTTCCATTTCTTTGCAAATCAGGGCGCACTCAGTCAGCCTGGCCGACCCGGAGGCCGCCCGGCCCCTCCCACCCCACCTGCCCACTCAGGCCCGTTCCTCCCTCTCCCGGCACAGCGGGGTTCTTGGAACCCCTCGTGCCCTGGCATTAAATCATGAATCCATCCACAGCCACCCAGGGCCACATAACTCTGGGGGGATTAGTCCCCATTCCTGCTCCAGGGAAAACATTTCTCAAGCCACAGGATAGAAGCACAAGTGCCCACAGATGGGAAGAGGGTGCTGAGGGATGGGCCAAGTGTGTCGCCAGGCTGAGCCATGAGCATGACGGGCTGGACAGCAAGCCACATTGTACCAGAACTGGCACCACGGCAAAACCAGCAGCATCAGTGGCCCACCACTTCGTCCCCCAGGAGGGGAAAGTGTCCCCGGGAGGGAGGTGAGTTCCCCAAGGACACGTGACAAGTTGGCTACAGGACTGAAGGGAAGGAATAGCGGAGTCAGCCTGACCTGAGTTCGAACCCTGACTCAGCTTCCTGTCTACATAAGCCAGATAAAATCACTGCGCTGCCCGGAGGCCACGGGCCTCCCATCTTTCATCTTTCACGCTGGGGCAGACCAACTTCCTAGGGCTGTGGGGATATTAAATGAGACAGCAGGTAAAGTGCTTGGCCCAGGGTCTGCCGCATAGGAGGTGCTCGATAAAATATCAGTTTCCTCTTGACCCACATCCCCCACCTCAGAGACCCTTCCAACTCTGTAATTCTGACTTCTAGAATTTCTAAGGAGCTGAGAGAGAAAAGAAAAACACTGATGGGGAAAAAAAAAGAATTGTGCTGGAAGATCTAGGCTCGGCTCTGCATATGTGGCCACTCCAAGGTCAGTCTCAACTGTACCGTGATCAAGGCAGGTCTCAGCTTTCACCCATCACTCAGAAAGCATTTCTCAATCACTGACACCAGGATGATGCAGGCATGGGCTGCCCCAGACCCCCAGACACCTGCTGTGGGTGTGCAGGACCAGCCAGGAGAGGGCAATGGACGCGGGATGTGGGTAATTCAAAGCTCTAAGGCCTTTTGCCTGCAGGAAGCCTCCGGCAAGCGTGCCGGTAATCAGAGGCCTTTGCAGGGATCGATGCTGCACGTCCCGCAGGTCCCCACACGTTGAGTGCGGCCCGTCTCTATTCTAGTTGCCTCTCAATCCGCTCCAGGACTGCATCGTCCAAAGGGGGGGAACCCATTCATTACCAGCTGGCCCAACCTCCCAGCTCCATTCTGTCAGAGCTCAGAAAGCCACTCTCCCCTCTCTCTTGGGTCTTCCCTCCAGAGTTCCAGCTCAGCTCCCTACTGGCTCCATTTTCCCCCTCTGCCCCATAAGTCATTACCTTGCTGTGTGACCCAGGACAGGTTGCTTAACCTCTCTGAACTTCATTCTGCTTGTGCCTGGGGCTGGAGTCAGACTACATCATCTCTAGGAGCCTTTCAGCTCTATAAGTTTACCTAGGATGTACCTCCCTGCCCTGCCCCTCCTCTCCTCATATTCCTCCTCCTCGCCCCTCCACCTCAGATTTACCCCATCTCCTCAGAGCAAAGAGATAGAGCAGAGAAGGCAGAAAAAAAATTACATTCTAGTCTTGGATCCTGGAAAATTCATCTACCTGCTGTGAGCAACCTTTTCCTTTTCTTTTTTCTTTTTTTTTTTCTTTCTTTTTTTTTTTGCGGTACTGGGGATTAAACCCAGGGGCGTTCTACCTCCGCGCTACACCCCTGGCCCTATTTTTTATACTTTATTTTGAAACCGGGTCTCACAAAGTTTCAGAGGGCCTCACTAGGTAGAGAGAGAGAGAGAGAGAGAGACAGAGAGAGACAGAGAGAGCGAGCTGAGGCTGGCTACGAACCGGGATCCTCGGGTCTCCGCCTCCCAAAGTACTGGGATTACAAGCGTGCACCACCACGCCCGGTCCCTTTTCCTTTTCTATGAAACGAGGAGGGTGGAGAGAACTGCAACTTGTGGGGATTAAACAGATGCCACAGTGGAGCCCACAAGCTGCAGCCCAGCAGTAGACGTGGCAGCACTGTGTGCGGCTGGGGTGCTGAGCGAGCTCCCACCCCTCTGCCCGATCCTCAGCACCCTTCAAGACTGGCCTCTCCCAGAGCCCACACCGAGGTAGGGTCTGCCACACCACGGCCTGGGGGCCACCTCTCCCCAGAAGGGCCCAGCTGTCAGCCCACCCACACTAGCATCAGACAGAGCAGCCCCTCCAGATTGCCTTCAAGAACCTTCTGGGCCAGGCATGGTGGCGCATGCTTGTCATTCCAGTACTTGGGAGGCTGAAACTGGAGGATCCAGGTTCGAAGCCAGCCTCAGCTACTTAGTGAGGCCCTCCGCAACTCAGTGAGACCCTGTTTCCAAATAAAGAATAAAAAATAGGGCTGGGGGTGTAGCCTGGAGATAGAATGCCCCTGGGTTCCATCCCCGGTACTGCCAAAAAAAAAAAAAAAGAACCTTCTGGATCTAAGCAAGGAGATCCAGCAGCTAGGCCCCAACAGTGCCGAAGTGTGAGGTCCTATGCTTGTCCACCAATGGTGGAAATGTGGATCAGCATGTTCTGGAAAACAGTTTGACAGTGCAGAGGAGGATGTTTCCATGCAGACCTTTCACCCAGAATTCTGTTTCTGCCATTTCAGTTTTAAAAACCAACCAAGGCCAAAGATCGATTGAAGAATGTTTGTGGCATCATCTCTGAATAAAGAGAGATGTGTTCATCCTTGAAGCAACCTAAATGCTCATCAATAGGGGCCTTGCTAAATAAATTCCAGCAGGGCAGCTGGGAGTGGTGGCGCATGCTTGTAATCTCAGTGCTCAGGAGGCTGAGACAGGAGGATCACGGGCTCGAAGCCAACCTCAGCAACTTAACAAGACCCTGTTTCAAAATAAAAAGTGCTAGGGATGTAGTTCAGAAATAGAATGCCCCTGGGTTCAATCTCAGTGCCATAATTTTTTTTTTCAATTTGCAGATGGGCATAGTGGTATGTCCCATTAATCCCAGTACTTGGGAGGCTGAGACAAGAGGATCACAGGTTCGAGGCCAGCCTCAGCAACTTAGCAAGACCCTCAGCAACTCAGCAAGATCCTATTCCAAAATAAAAATAAAATAAGGTCAGGGGTATAGCTCAGAGGTAGGTAGAGTGCCCCTGGGCTCAATCCTCAGTACCAAAAAAAAAAAAACCCAAAACAAACAAACAAAAAGCCCACATACAAACAAACAGGACAAAACAAATTCCAGCATGTCTACATAACAGAATACCATGCAAGCTTTAAAAAGATTGATGTGAGAAAACGATGAAGGTCCATACACCAGAGCAGCGACAGTGGTCATCTCTCCAGGAGAAGCAGCAGCAATGGGAGCCTTGTGCTTTCCATGTCAAACATTTTTGTCACATTAGCATTTCTTACAATAAAAGCACTATGAGCACAGCAATGAGAAAGCAAAGATATTTTAAGATAATATGCATAAATTCACTGACATGCCAGGACGATCCTGATGTATTGTTATATGAAAGACACAGGTTACGAAACAGCGGGAACGTTCTGACCCCATCTGCACAGTGTGTGTCTGTGTGTGAGTTGAGAGAGAAGGAACAAGAACACTATATTGCATTTTCCAAAAGAGCAGGGGTTTCGAGAGGGCCTGAGCCCTGTGCCTGCTACCCCTAGGGACAGAGGCCACTTTGTGGAGCTTCCTAGGCAGCCCGTGAAGCTATCTGGTGGGGACGAGGTGGGGCTTGCCATTGCAATTGGATGGCACGTATCCATGCTGTGGTCATATCTGTGCTGTGATTAAGAACATTATGCCATTTCAAAGACCCAAAATGATCTTACGACACAGAAAAATGGATGGATAATGTACAATTGTCAGCTCTATTCAGTATAATAAATGAATCAGGTATTCAGATTTTAAAAGAAATTTATGGAGGCCCTTTGTCCATGACACTGATGAATCCTGGCTCATAGCCTAGACAGGTCGGCCCTCCGGGCACTTCGTCTCTCTCCAGGGCTCACCCCGGCCTCTGCTCTCACACCAGGGTGGCCACAAGCCCCACAACGCTGTAATCTCTTGGGCTCCCTGGGTCCTAATCCCAGCTCTGCCTCTTACCAACCGTGTGATGTTGGGCAGGTTGCTTAACCTCTGGGAGATCCAGCTTCGGCATCTGTAAAGTAGAAATAATGCAACCTGACTCTTGGGAAGCTGAAGAAATGGGATTGTGGAAAGTGCCTGTAAACAGGCAGGCACTGAGTAAGGTACCATTACTGCTTTGGCATTGCTCCCTCAATGGGGTGTGGGGGCGGGGATGTAGTGCAAATACTCCTGGGGGTATACAGCGAGAATGAGTTGATTGGGGTCCTGCGCCCCATAAGCACTGCCTCCCTGGGGGTAGGGCCAGTCTTCCAGAATGGAGAAAAAGGGACTGAAGAAGAATTTCAATAAGTTTGCACTTTGGCCCAGCCCAGGACCTGCTGACCCGCAGTCTAAGCTAGAGATGATTCCAAGTCTGGACCAGGGGCCAATTTGGCTGCATTTCTGGCTTAGGCCATCTCTGTGACCATCTCCCCCACCACAAGCATCTGTGATCAAACAATTGCTCTGAACCCCAGGTTCCTGGAGCATCTCGCTCACCTTCCAGAACTTCAGCACCCCGCTTTCCCTCCAGAAGGAGAGACCCACTACCACGGCTCCACGGCAGATCACAATCTGTCCCTCATCCCCGAGGTCGAATTGGCAGAATGGCACACAAGTCTCAGATTCATTGTGTTCCTGGCCTGATTACTCGTTGTTTATTTCAGTATTTCCAGGAAATTGTTCATTAAGGATAAAAGCACCTGCTTACAGTAAAAGAGTATTACACAAAGCCCCTGTCATGGGGGCCTGGGAAGAACATTAATTAATGAACCGAAACTGAACAAACATGCTATAAATTAAAGGTCTGAAAAGAAACGCCTGGCATTTAGAGGATTATGAGAAAAGGCTGAAACGAAACGTCATATTTTCAGACCACAGTGGGGTTAAAAAAAAATAGAAGGGAAAAAAATTACAAAAGGTGGCAGAGGTAACGATCTATTTCTGGAGCAACTAAAGCCTGTGCTTCCATTAAGAGAATTATAAATCAATTCTGTTTTGTCTGGGGGCATATACGCGCGGTGTGTGCTAAATTAAAAAGCTTAACATGTCAGAGTGGTTCCTTCTGAGGGTACCATGGAATGATGCCGACAGAGCCATTTAGGCCCGAGAGAGGCATGGCAGGCTCTGAGGAGGAAGCTCAGGAGCGCTGAGCCATGCCACTAGCCAGGCCCAGCGGGGCACAAGCCATCCTGACACCTGGGTCAAGAGAAAAGAGGGCGCCACTTCAATTAACTGGAACCTTCAATTAACTGGGAGGTGGCCAAAGTAGCAGGCCACACCTCTGGGGACCAGTCAGGCTTGGGTCTCACCGTGCATTTCCACCCAAAGCTGTTTGCTTCTCCTGAAAAGCAGATTCCAGGACTAGCTTCTGTTCCCATCATTCATTTCACATGCACTCCTGAACAAAGATAAGGCCCTTGGGAATGCTGATCCTGAAATCATGCAAAATCCCAATAAATCCTGAGAGATTTGATCCCATTCATCATAATCCACTTACTCGGGCAGGAAAGAAAAAGAGTACAACTGTAACAGGGCTTTGGTAGCAGGTACTGGAACAGAGAAAGGTCTTTTTCTGCTTAGCTGCCAACTCCATGGGAAATTCGGAAATGTAAACCACCCATTCCTCCAGGCAACATGGAGGCAGGGGCCTGACTCCAGCTTCTCTCCCTGACTTCCGCTCTTTCCCCAGGCGGACCTGGCCCAGGAGGTTAACTTTTAATATGCTGAATCACTGACAGGTAGAAAGGGGCAGCCCGTGCCAACTCTAAACCATGCTTCCCCAACGTTCTAATTTTGTGGTGTGCCCACAAATTTCTAAATTTGCCACAACACATACAAGGACTCGATGGGATGGCAAGAGCGGGAGGCAGGCCAGAAGCTTGCTAAATGCCAAGGCCTCTGACACACGCACACCCGTTTGGCTGTGCCAAGAAGGGAAGAAGAAGAAGAAAGGGGAAGGGGGTTGCGGAGCCGGGCAGGTATGGCTGCACGAGCGGGCGTTTGGGCCCAGGTGTGCACAACTGGCCAGGAAGCTAAGATTGGAGGTTTGAGCTCAAGTGGACACTGGGTACTAATGTCGTATTTGGTGGCTTAAGGGCACTCATTGGGAACGCTGAGTAGCCCTTGTTGTATTGGACCCGGACATCAACCCAGTCAAAGAGTAAATGTTCCATCTATGCCTCAGCCACTGTGCATCTTATCAAGCACCAGGGCCAGGAAGGAACGGATGGTTCTGAAGAGCCCACCCGGGCCAGGTGCTGGGCTGGCACGTGGTTCCTCTCACCCAGTCCTCACTGAACCTCTAGGGAGTAGCGGGTATGATCTCCATCTGCAGGTGACATAATGGAGGCTCGCACTTGGAAGTGCATGATGTAGACGTGAGCTCAGGACTTACGGCTGCTCGTCATTGCTCTGCTGCCGTGTATATCTCTGCCCTTTGAACCCAGAAAAGCACGCATGCACACATGTATATATGCATGTGTGCGTGCATGTACACACCTGCATGCCGGAGTAGGGACAGGGTCAACTCTGTGGATCAGAGCTTCGTCCAGGCTCTCGAGATCTGCAGAGTGGAGGACACTATGCCGCTGTGGGAAAGGCTGGCTCAGAACTCAGCCAGCTTCCTGGTGGTTCCCTGTCCTCTGCCAGCCGGGTTCCTCATCTGAACCACAGCACCTGCAAGTGACTGAGTTCTATTTTCTCCTCTCTCCCAAGAACAGCGCATTGTTGGTGCCATTCTGCGTACTTACACTGATGCCTTAGGGCACGAGGGCTGGATCCTCCCTTGAACCTGGCTGAGAAAGTACTAGACAGTCTCTGAGGTCCCTTTGGTTCTGATCTCAGGAGAGGGAGAGGGAGACTGCATGCCTCCACTACAGGACGTGGGCAGGGTGACACTCCTGAGCACAGCCCCAGCAGAGATGAGGACCCCAGACCTCCTGGACCAGATTCACAAGGTCCCTGCGTGCATTTCCCTCATGCCATCCCTTGGCCTGATGACCTTCCTCCAATGTGCCAGCCAGGCCTCAAGTGGTACTTGAGGACTCTGGGAGAGGCAGGGAGGCCTGGAGGGGAATAAGCCCTGCTCCTCACTCCCCATGCTTATGGCTGGAGGGGGAGGGACAACAGACGGCAAGAGATCCAAATGGGAAAAGTGAGCTAGGGTTCAATAATTAAGCACGTGATCTTTGGTATCTCCCCTACCATCAGAGGATGTGAAATGTATTTTATTATAAAAGAGGCCAATTCCCCAGCAAGGCAGAGCAGGAGTTTGTGCCCCAGTAGTGAGCAGGGCTCTACCCCACTCTGGACCCCAGCCAGAAAGCACTCTAGGACCTTAAACACTGAGAGCCCCCCCGCCAGCCCTTCTTAACTTGAAGCTATGCTCACAGAGCCCCCAAGATGTTGGGACGCATCCTCAGGCCCGTGGGATGGGGCGGCAAGTTGTGGAACTCTGCAGCCATCTCTGTGTGGCTCTCAAAAAACATCTGGCTCAGCAGGGGCCCTGGCAATATCTCTGCATCCAAAAGAACATATCTAGACAGAACAGGCGCCTGCCAGCCTCTGGATCATTCCATGAAGTGGAGACGATGATAAAATAGCCCCGAGGGAAGAAGGCAGAGGAGACATTTATTTCAAGCCAATTTCACCCACTGTGGAGCAATCACTAAAGCCAAACGGTAGAGCTGCGCTTGCCTGTGTCGCGGCGTATAGACGTAGGAAGGGGAGTGAGTGAGCGCCATCGCCAGCCTGGGGCAGCTGCTGTAGGGGGACCTGGAACAGACAGTCTGCTGACAAGGCTCTTCGTGGTCTCCAAGGATGGTCTGAGCCGAGCACCCAGCCATGGGCCGGGAGAAACAGTCCAAAGGCAGACAAGCCCGGGACCAGGTCTCTGGTTCCAGGTCTGTCAGTAATCAACTGTGTGACCGTGAATGAGACACCTCTCTGGGCTGTTTCCTAATAAACAGCAGCTACAAACACTTCTGCGCCTGGTCTCTTCTGGGGAGAGGATACGGGCTTCAAGGCCCGAGTTTGGGTTTCCCAGCAGTACCCACCAGCCAGGGGACGGTGGGAAGACTCCTGATAGCGTCTCTGGGCCTCAGTTTCCCCATTTGTAAAAGGAGGTTGACTGATAACCCCGCCACTTAAGAGACAGATTTGGAGCATAGTGAAAGTCCTTGTAGCATGACAAAGTTCTCAGTGACACAGCAGCCAGAGCAGACGGGAGGGGAAGGCCTCCCCGGGCTCTGACACCTGCCTCAGCGCCGGCCTCCAGAAACCTTTGATAACAACCCACGACCCGATCAATGGATTCACGAACAAGTCCCTGTTTTTGCATCAGAGAACTGAAGCTGAGAGCAAAGGAGACCTGCCCAAGGTCATACAGCTGATGAAAACCAGCTGGCCTCAAATCCAGGTCTTCAGACTCAAAATACTGTGCTCATCCTACTCTACCATGCTACAGAGAAGGGGAAGAGAGGCCCTGGAGTGGCGCCTCCTAGGGGTGGGCAAGCCCAAGGCAGCCTGGAACTAGGCAGGTGGCAAGATCCCGGGGGACATGCTGGAGGCTGGGCACCTCGATTCTACCAGCCCCCCAGTCCACCATCTCTCCAGCCCCTTCACACACTCCTGTCCCAGCGGATGGCCAGGCTCTCTCCCTGCCATCTAGAATCACAGGGTTCCCCCACCCTGTCAAAGTGTCACAGGGTGGCAGAAACAGAGGTCCACTAAGCCACTGGTGAAGGTACCTTGGCACCTCCAAGAAGCCAGCCAGACCTAGAGAAACGGGAAGCAAAGCCACTCTAACAGGAATGCCCACCGAGCCACCCAAAGCACACGTGTACAGCCACAGACCGAGGGCAGAGAGACCCACAGCTCCCTGCCCACCCCAGGACTGGTCCAAGTGCCCTGGGCATCCATCAACACCTCTTGAGTCCAACCATAGACCAGAGACAGTACACGAGCAAACCCACAGGCAGGAGTCTGGCATCCAGGGCCGATCCCATTCATGAAGACGGCCCTGTTCATTCTCCTCTCTCTACCCATCTATCGACTCAGCCATAGATACTAAGCCCCTGCGATGTGCCAGGCACCGAGGATCCCACAGCAAACGAAGTACACGCCGTGCCTCTCCACTCCGTAGATACCACAAGCCCCATTGTACGGGGGCAGGGGACTGGGGCCTAAAGAAGCACGATGGGCTGCCATCCCTGGGCAGCCCCTGAGCCAGAATTCAAACCCAGGTCCTTCGGCTTGGAGGGCCCTGCAGAGTAACCGCCCGGGCACCTTTGGCCCAACCTCATGGCGGAAAGCAGTGTGGTGGGAGAGTGCAGCTCACTGAGCAGAGGCTGGAACCAAGAGCAGGCCGGGTCTGAGCGCCCTGAGGTCCCCACAGGGGCCCTCCCCCCTTTCTCTCTTCTAATGAAAACTCTGAGCACTGCAATGAAATTCACCCTAATAAGCGCTCATTAGAAATATGCTAATGGGTAGGAAGCTGATCTCATAGGCCCTGAAATCCCAAGGGGAAAAGGAGGGGGGGAAATCCAATATTGAGTTTTGTCTCATTTCAAAGCCACTTTCAAAGTGGCCATAAATCTTCCCCGTGCCATGACATAACAAGGATCTGCCCGCGCTCAGACGGTAAGAATTAGTGGCTGCCAGGGGCTGAGCGGGTGTACTTCTCTTTGGAGTCCCTGTTATGTGGAGAGAGGGGGAAGGTGCAAACTAGACCGAATGCGTGGGTGCTGTCCACACCCTACACCCTGTTTCTACCTGTGAGCTGGGGAAGAGCACAGGTGCCTTGCTGGGTCCCAGGAGGGCCACCTTTGCCAGGCATCTGGCTCAGGGCATGGTGGCTGAGAAAATGCTCTGGAGTCAAAGCTGGTCCCGATCCAGAACCCGCTCTGCTTATTACTAGGGGAGTGTCACCACCGAATGACTTAATCCCACAGCCGCTCTCTTTCCTCACCTGCAAATGGAGATGGTAATTGTATCCATTGTGAAAGTCAAATGAGATAATTACACATTATCTCTGGAACGTTGTAACTACTCCACCAAATAAAGCTGCGATCACTCATTGGGCACACAGTAAACAGTAGCTACTGTTTGTACTGCTGTCTCCCTGGCTCCTTCACACCCTTCTTCATAGCCACTGATAACCTGTTTTGTTTTGTTTTGAACTTGCTGGGCAATTTTGGGAAATTGACATAACTTCTCTGATTCTTAACTGACTACTCAACAAAAGAAGAATGATAATGACTGTCCTGATCTACCTCTAGCGTGGTGGTAAAGATCAAAAAGATAACGCAAGTGAAAGTGCTTTGAAATGTACTGGAAAAGAAAAGGACGTGTGTTTGGGGACTTGTCCTCATTCACCTCCAGCAAGAAGCAAGAAGGCTGCTCTAGATACCATGGCCTGCTCCTCCTCCCAAGTAGCAAGGGACAGTGTCTCTCAAGACATCACGGGAAGGGTCTACACTTCTCCCAGACAACACTGTCAGCAACTTTTAATTCCTGCAGAGTCTAACTGGAGTCCCTCCTGCTGTCCTCTTGCTCTGCCTCCGTGACAGGTGGAGACAGAGGTCACATGGGGATGGCAGTCCTCCTAGTCTAGAACAGTTTGTTTTCAATTTCCATTAAGACCGTGGCTAATATGCAGTCCTACTGTGTGTGGCTTCTCAGGCTCTGTCACAGGCAGAGAACAAGCCAGAGTCCTCAGCCCCTGGCTCTATGCTGCTTACAAGGTGGACACGTTCTCCTGGGAGCAAACTGTCCCCTCACCCACTTACCTATCTCCTCTGCTTCCTCTAACCACTTCCTACGGGTCCCCACAAAGCTCCCTCCTGAACTCTCAGCCCTACTCCTGGAGCCATTCTGTAGAGTCAGGCATCATGTGGACACCTTCTGGACCTGGGATGGTGGCCTGGTCATGGATTGTAGGTCCCTGGATTGTCCCCCACGTCTCTTTGGCTGCCACTGAGACCCAAAGGTGAACCTTAGGCAGCTCGCATGTCCTACAGCCCCAGCCTAACTCCGTCTTCCCCGGCCCCCGCCTCCCACGGAGGCCCAGTCCTTATCGATCTGACTTCTGCCCTTCCTCCGGTTCCTAAGTTCTCACTCACTCCTCCTCTCCAACCAGCACCTTCCTTGGTGGCCGAGGCCAGGGTCCTAGCCAGGCTCTGCCCAGGGACTCGAGCCTGGTCCTTCACCCCATCATCACTCCTGCAGAAGCAGCTGCTGAGTGCCAGACGCTGTAGCACATCCAGCACATTCCAACGGGAGAGAGAACGTGCGGCAAGGAAGGCACAGCAACTGTGCAATGCCCTAGACTCCAAGGCCGTTGCCAAGGGAGCGGGGAAGGCTACTGGCTGGAGAAGGGACATCCATCTGAGACCTGAGGGAGGCCCAAGTGTCAGCCAGATAGGGCAGGAGCGCTCCGGGCAGTGGCTGCGAAGCCCTGGAGGTGAGAAAGAGCAGGTGCGTTGGAGGAGGTGAGAGCAGCCCGCTCTGGCTGGACAGTCTGAGACAGCGGTCGGAACTTGCTAAGCCAGAGAGGGCTCAGCCCCAGAGTACAACATGCCTTATGAGCCAGGGCTGTGTCCTGAGATCAATGGGAAGTCGTTGAAAGGTGCCGAGTAAGGGACTGACTTGGCCTCTGTTGTGTTTTCAAAATATCATTTCATGCCAGGCATGGTGGCACACGCCTGTAATACCAGTATTTGGGAGACTGGGACAAGAGGATCACAAGTTCGAGGCCAGCCTCAGCAACTTAGTGAGACTCTGTTTCGAAATAAAAAATCAAAAGGGCTAGGGGTGTAGCTCTGAGGTAGACTGTCTCTGGGTTCAATTCCTAGTACCACAAAAATAATAATAATAATAATCATTTTCTGGTTTAATTTTTTTTCCAGTGGAAAAAAGTAAAGAATGCTAAAAAATAGGGGAGTTTGTGAGTGTGTGTGGGGGGGGGGTACTGGGGATTGAACCAAGGGGCATTCTACCTCCAAGTTATACCCCCAGCCCTATTTTAATTTTATTTTGAAACAGGGTCCCCCTAGGTTGATGAGAGTGTCACTACTTGCTGAGTCTGTCCTCGAACCTGTGATCCTCCTGTCTCGGCCTCCCAACTACTGGGATTACAGGCATGTGCTACAACACCCAGCTGGGAATCATTTTTAATGACGTATATCCATGGAATATTTGGTGGATTGAAAATATTGGGGAAAAATCATGTCCATACTGACCATCTACAGACTTTTTTCTTGTCATAATTCCCTGAACAATACAATATAACAACTATTTACAAAACATGTGTATTGTATTAGGCATTGTAGATAACCTAGGGACAATTTAAAGTATACCAGAGAGCTGGGTGTGGTGGCACATGCCTGTAATCCCAGTACTTGGGAGGCTAAAACAGGAGGATCACAGGTTTGAGGCCAACCTCAGCAACTTAGTGAGACCCTCAGCAACTTAGCAAGACCCTGTTTAAAAATAAAAAGGGCTGGGGGTATAGGTTGGAGGTAGAATGCCCCTAGATTCAATCCCCAGTACCACCAAAAAAAAAAAAAAAAGTATACGGGAGGATGTGTATAGGTTATATGCAAATACTATGCCCCGTTATATAAGGGACCTGGGCATCTACAGACTTTGGTATCTGTGGGAGTGGTAGAACCAATCTCATTTGGATAATCAAGGGACAACTGTACAGTATAATCCCGTTTTCATAAAGCAAACATTTGCCTATAAATGTGTATGTGTGTGTGTGAGGTCAAGTCTGTATATGGCTATAGTTACATCATGTGGAAGGATGTTGGCGGGGCTCCCCTGGGTGGGCGGGACTAAGGGCATTATATAGGGGAAAGGAAGGAGGGAAGCAAGCCAGGGGAAAGCTTTAAAAAACTGAACTAAAAATGTATGATATAGCCGGGCGTGGTGGCGCACGCTTGTAATCCCAGTACTTGGGAGGCTGAGACCAGAGGATCTGGGTTCATGGCCAGCCTCAGCTACTTAGTGAGGCCCTCCACAACTTAGTGAGACCCTGTTTCAAAATAAAGAACAAAAAATAGGGCTGGGGGTATAGCTCGGAGGTAGAATGCCCCTGAGTTCAATCCCCAGTACTGCAAAAAAAAAAAAAAAACAGTATGATATGAGTCCATCTACGTGAAGTTATTGACGTGAAAACCTTCAGGTTTCGGCTTATCTGTCCCGTCCTCCGGCCGGTGCCCATTCCCAGGCTCCTTTGCCATGGCCCCAGAATGTAGAAAGAAATTAGGAAAGTAAGCAATTTCCCTGAGACACAGAGCAGAGGGACCAGATGGGGTGGGCTAGGGCAGGAAGAATGATGGAGCTGCCTCAACCAGTCCAGGATGCCACGTCCCTGGGGGGTCAAGTCCTCGGACCACACTAGCTGATGCCATGCCCACCCAAGGAGCTGAGTGGCACCTGGTTCTGCCACATCTCCACCAATCACCGTGTCCCTTCCTCCTCACTCCTGCCCACCCAAGCCACCCCCTCTAGCAGCCCGATGGTCTTTCCCCACCTGTCCTGCCCCAGCTATTGAGGGGGACGGGACTGAGGGCAGAGAGGGAGTGGACAGTTCTGCTGCTGGATTCCTGGTCGCCTTCCCTCCTTGCAGGGTCCTGGGGACTGCCATCCCCTGCTGGCTGCTTAAGGCAGAGGCTATCTCTTGAGCTGTGCTGTGCCCCTAGGACACTTAGATGGCTGATTCCTGGACACAGCTCTGCCATGGAGGAGCAGGAAGACCCTGATCAAGTCACCTCCCCACTCAGGGCTCAGTGTCTGGAGCTGTGAGGAGATGCTGAGACGGTTAGGAGAGAAGGAGGGCCGATGCCGGCACCGGATGGCGCAGCCCCTTCCTCTACTGCCCCTCCCCAGTCCTTGCTGGCCCCTCGTCCTCCTTTCTGATACAATCACAGCTGCAGGCATGGCGCCCTGGAGCCCCACCAGCAGGGCTCAGTAGCATCATTTCTCTGGAAATATCCCAAAGCCACTTAGAAAAGTCCTCCATGACACAGTGGGTCATAACGCCAGATAGTCTAGATGGGTTTGATTTCTGATTCTGTGCGCCGTGTGACCTTGACAGCCACTTGATCTCTCTGATCCTCATCTGTAAAGTGGGGATATTAATGGAACCTACTTCAAGGGTTATTGCGAGGGCCGAGTGCACGCGTGCCATCAGCAAGCCTGGGGAGGCACCGGTTTTCATTATTATCGGGGCTGGTGCCCATTGATCTCTTCAGGGGAATCCTGTCTTCCCACTCCTGTAACCCCCCTCCCACCATGCCACATTCCTGAGCTGGACAGACCTTCTCTTCCCCTCCCCATCAGCACCACTCCAAATGCATCCCACTGGGGTTCAGACAAAACTTATTGAGTGGGAAGCTGTCATGCAATTACAAAGGTTAATTGCGGGATTCAACAACCGGGGGAGGGAGCCCGGCCCACTCATAAACAGGACCGATTAAGAAACAAGCATCGCTTTGTAATGATGCCACTGTTGGAAATGCACCATCCCACTTAGCAGCTTCAGAGCCCGCCGGGGAGGGTCACCTAAGACACTCTTGACGGTGGCCTCAACAAGGCTTCCCGGTCTTCAGAAACAGCAAGAAGCTCTGGGCAGAGAAGAAGGCCCATCCCACCGCTCCCTGGAAGCAGTGCCTGCCGGAGCCCCCGAGAAGTCAATTAACAGCGTCTGGCTAATTAAGGCGAGATGTTACTATTCACTCCGGGACTCAGTCAGAGCTGTGGGGGAGCCTGGGAGAAGCGGCCCCCCACGCCCCCGCAGCTCCCTCTTTCATGAGACTCCAGGGAGGCTGAGCTCCTCTGATCCCTGTGCAAGCCGTGGTCCCATCAGCCCCAGAGCAGGGGGCCGGGCCACCCGGGGGAGGACAGCAGTTCAAAGCCAGCCTGGCAGGCATGGCGGGGGCCCACTTGGGATCGGGAATAATTAGGGCATTCCAGACCATAAGAATCAATAACATAATTAACAAATATTGTGCTAGTCTTCAGAATCTTGCTACGAATTATGCTGTCTTTGATCATACAATGTTCCCTGACTGTTAATGACATGTCATGTTAATTACCAGAGAAAGGGAACTACTCAAAAGGAAGACTTCCTTGAAGAATAATTAATATTCTTTGAGGAGTCACAGAGCTGTGAGGGAGTCCCCCCAGTTATGATGACATTAACTGCAGTAGCCCACCTTCCTTGTGCATGGGACAGAGGAAGGATGGGGACGTGGGACCAGGTACCCTGGACTGGGATCAGGACATGGGCCACCAGTCAGGGACAGGTCACGCCCCCCTCGGGGTTTCTCAACATTTCAAGGCAACTGGGTCACCACCCCAGAGAGATCACGTGACACCTGTGTCTCTGGATGTTCCAAGCAGATATCCCTGGAATCTAAATCCCACCCACCCTGTCTTGGGCAGGGGGAGCCTCAGTTTCCCTTCCTGCTCCCTCAGGTTCCTTACTTCCTACAGCAAACAGCTCTCCCAGGGAGACTGGGTCTACCAGCTCCCTTCAGGGTGGGCTGAGGGCAGGCTCTGGGAGGGCGGGACCCCCCACTCCATGCTGCCCAAGTCCATCTCAGGCACAATGGCCTGCTGGGGAAAGGACACTGCACGGCCTTCCCCACCCACCTCAGCAACCCCTGCCTTCATCCTACACTGGTGCCCCAGGGGTCGCAGCTCCAAGGCACCACCTCTTCACCTGCCCCCATAGCTCCCAGAGCGGCCTGGGCACTGCCAAGTCCCCAGGACACACAAGCTGTCACCAGGACGGTGAGGGAGGGTCTGGCGAAAGGGTCCCTATGCCTTGCGCTCCCCATTTGTTCAATTCAAAACCTGCCTTGGTGTCACTGCTCACCTTCCCCTCAGGGTACCCCTTGAGGTGCCCTTGAGGGGGAAAGGGCAGGGAAGAGGTCCCATGTTTTCTAGAAAAAAAAGAGAAAGACTGTGAGCAGGCCCATAAAGGAGCTGGCCATGGCACCAGGCCCCCTCCCCCAGCTCCAGCTCACCCTCCCAGCATCACCTTCCAAGGTGGAAAATGAGAAGTTGTTCTGCAGCTTGACTCCCCAGAATCTAGGGTGACCGTGAGCTGTAAGGGGTCCCTGTGGGCAAGGCAGCGCTCATTCTCCCCGAACCCTCCCTCCTAAGCCCAGCGGGGGCATCACCCAGCTCCTCCCTGGGCCTTTCCTGAGTTTGACATCTCCACAGAGATCGTCCCGTCCTGGACAGGAGCAGGCAGACTAAGGGCATGCTTGTGTCATTACAGCGTCCACTGCTGTCCTCTTGTTGCAGCCTTTGGATGCACATGGCCCTTGGGGCGGTGGTCACACGCTGGACTGCCTGCCCAGTGCCAGGTGGCCATGGCTGGCCAAATGCATCCCAGAGGCCAGCCCGATGGGCCGTGGTGACTCAGAGTCCAGGGCATGAGCCCCTGGAGCCAGGCCCAGCCAGGAGATGTAGGCCTCAGGGGAGGCTGCCCCTCCCCACCAGAGCCCTGCCTGCTCACACACAGCCCTCCTGGTGCTCCCCTGCCTGGAGCACCGGCTCACCCAGCGGCTCCTTCCCTCCTCCCCTAGGACTCTGCATGCGCCAGCCCCTCTCCTGCCTCCTCAGTCCTCTAGCGGAAGCTGGAACATGCCAGAGTGTCCCTTGTCACTTGCTCCTTGCTCCCCACCCAGGTTCTAACTCTTTCTTTCTTTCTTTTGAAGGGGGCACTAGGGATTTAACCCAGGGGCATTCTACCTCCAAGTGACACCCCCAACCCTTTTTCTATCTTATTTTGAAACAGGGTCTCACTAAATTGCTGAGGCTATCCTCGAACCTGTGATCCTGCCTCAGCCTCCCAAGTACTGGAATTGCAGGTGTGTGCCAGCACACCTGGCTTCTAAACTTCTTAAAAAGGGCCCTGGTTCACGTGGCTTCACATTCCCCAACAACTCACAGGAGCCAACAGGTGACTGAGAGCTCTGGGTGGACGGGCTGGTGGGGAGAACGAGGCAGGCTCGCCCAGGCTTACCCAAAGCCCATGAAAGAAAGCAGCTGGGAGCCGGGCATGGTGGCGCACGCTTGTAATCCCAGTACTTTGGGAGGCGGAGACCGGAGGATCCGGGTTCGCGGCCAGCCTCAGCTCTCTCTCTCTCTCTCTCTCTCTCTCTCTCTCTCTCTACTTAGTGAGGCCCTCCGCAACTTCGTGAGACCCGGTTTCAAAATAAAGTATAAAAAATAGGTCCGGGGGTGTAGCGTGGAGGTAGAACGCCCCTGGGTTCAATCCCTGGTACCGCAAAAAAAAAAAAAGCAGCTGGGACTCACCGTGTGACCCCAAGAAGCACTTCCTGCCCCCGCGGCCATCGTACCTGACACCCAGGTACTCCCAGGCACGGAGGCGCCACTTTTCACCTGGAGCACAGAGAAGTGCTGAGTGTAGAGCTTTCGAATCAGGAGACTGGGCTCAACTCCGGTTCTGTTTGCCCGCTGTACTCCCTGAGCACTCTGTGGCTTCTCTCTAGGCCTCGGTCACCTCGCCTGGCAGCTGACAGACAGGTCACGTGGGCTCATGCATATTCAGCACCTGCCCACTGTGGGCGCTCCCTTAATGCCAGCTCCCCTCACCCTCCCACTGGGCGGCTCGGGGTCCCAATCCAGGCCACAGTGATGGTATTGACAGCTCCCGAGGGTGGCCACCCAAACAGCTGGGCTGCCTGCCAGCTCCCCCACCAGCTCCCAACAGCCCCTTCTCCAAAGACAGGAGAATCCCTGGCTCCTACACCCAGCAAGGAGCAGCTTTGTGTGAGACAGGCGGGCCGGCAGCGCCAACAGGCGTGGCTGGCGTAAATGATAGTATAACCCCTGCGACCCACAACAACAACATCATAACTGTCAGGGCAATTTTCCACATCAGCAGTTTAACACCTGAGCTGTGGCTGGCTCCTTCCTCTCCCCCAGCCTCCACGCCTGCCCACGCGCTCTCCATCTCACCGAGGTCTCCCCCCAGAGCCAAGGGGCTGCAGAACTCATCACCACACCGGCTTCTTCAAAGGAGAGAGGGAAGAAAACCCCACAGGCTCCCAATACCTGACCCAGCATCTGTCAACATCTGGGTTATAAATAATCCAGGGATTTAACAGTGATTCTGTGAGATGGCCTCTGACTCACCATCATAAAGATGCCATTATTAATTTTTATTTACTGGGATTGTGTTTATTTTCCTAGCATGAGAAGCAAAGTTCTAGAGGGTTGTGCCAGACAGAGGCACCTCCAAAATGTGTGTTGGAGACCTGCAAGAGAAAGGCACACACACCAGGGGTGACAATCAAAATTTTTAAGAATTGGCAGGGCAGAGGAACTGACCGATCACACTCCTGTCATCTTGGGGCCATCTCAGCAGGGCTGAGTCCCAGGGGAGGGCTTTCCATGGCAGAGAGGCAGCTCAGTACCAACCAGTGTGGAAGCGTTTCACTATTTTAACACCCATTACACACGTGTGCATGCCCTCCTCCCCTGGCTACTCCGGTGGGAAATCCTACTGCAGTCTTTCCCCTAGGAACCACTGAGCTCTGACAGGTGACAAGATCCCCTCCAGGGGAAACTGAGGGTCCAGTCACAATCACAGAGGCTGGACGTCGGAGCTGGAGGACCATTCAGATGATCTTGGCTAACTAACTCTTCAGTTGACAGATGTGGGAACCGAGGCTTCTCAGGTTCACCCTGTGACTAGCCAGCAGGGCCCGAATGGGACCCGGACTACCCAACTACCATGCGGTGCTCGCTGTCACCAGAGGCAGCCCCAGGATCTCAGGTCACCTCGCCGTGCAGTAATCAGGCGGGCGGGGAGGCGAGGCCCACCTCTTTTGTGGTTGAGTTGAGAGGCAGGATGGGAAGAGACCCCACAGCTGGGAGAGTGGAGCTGGGCAGGTGGAGCGGACCCCGAGACACCAGGCTTGTGAGCTCGAGAAGAAAACGCAGTCCGGATTCAGGATGCGATGCGGACGGAGACTGGGATGTCAGGGCCAGGCCTCTCCCTCGCTCCTGTGCCGCGTCTTGTGCCCTCGATATCTCTTATGCAGGGAGCGCTCACAAACATAGTTGCAGCCCGCTCTGCCCATGAACTTTAGCCTTGCATTTCCACCTTCCTCCTCCATTTCCCACACGAGTGTCTAACAGAAACCTCAAATTTAACATGTCCCAAACCTGATCTTCCAAAGTTGGGTCCTCTTACGCCGCCCTTTTCTCCCCCGCGTCCATGACAGGGGAGAACCTAGTGATCCTCACCTCTTCTCTCCCGCATCCCTCCTCCACCCCATGAAAACACATCCCGGATCTCCACTCTTCTCCCACCTCCACGGCCCCCACTGCTCCCAGAACATTAGCTCTCACCCGATCACTGTGACAGCCTCCTCGTGGGGCCCCTGATTCCACCCTGGTCCTCACTATATGACTTGCTTTCACAGTGACCATGGCTCTTGCCGGCGAAAGTGGAAGAGGCCAGGACTGGTCCTTCCCGTCTGGGACCCTGTGGGGAAGTCTCCAGGTCTGTCTGCAGCAAAGGAAGCATAAAGGGACCAAGGGGTCTGGATGCCTACCCTGCACTTGGGGAGACATCTGTGCCCTCAGGGTGTGCGGCCTGGACTCCCAGAGTCTCCATGTAGAAGGGGGAGCCCAGAGGACCCTGAGCCAACTTCCTCCCAGCACATGGGTTGCCTCCCGTAATCCCAGAGTGACCCTGCCTGGATCAGAGCCCAGCCGCTTCTGATTGCTCCCAGCACCCTTCCACACACTGGCGCCACCGTACCCCATGGGATGTACACAGTTAAACCCCAGTCACGCCCGGCACGGTGGAGTATGCCTGTAATCCCAGTACTTGAGAGGCTGAAACAGAAGGATCACAGGTTCAAGGCCAGCCTCAGCAATTTAGCGAAGCCCTAGGCCACAGATTTAGAGGGGAATAAATGGGACCACCGACAGCCACTGACAGTCTGTGGGTCAGAGCACTCGTGGCCTTCACACACCACACAGAGGATGGCGTCTGCTCACACACAGCAGCGTCTCCACAGGCAAACACGCTAGCCCCCTCCTCACTCCCGAGGGACCCGCGCATCCGCTCTCTACCCTCTGATCACAACCGGCAGGATGGGAATAATAATCTAAAGAGAAAAAAATTACCTGGTGTGTACGTGTGTGTGTGTGTATGTGTGTACGTGTGTGTGTGGTGTATGTGGTGTGTGTGTACGTGTGTGTACGTGTGTGGTATGTGTGTGTGGTGTGTGTACGTGTGTGTGGTGTGTGTGTACGTGTGTGTGCGCGTGTGTGCATGTGTGTATACGTGTGTGTATGTGTGTGCGTGTGTGTATGTATGTGTGTGTACATGTGTGTACGTGTGTGTGTGTATGTGTGTGGTGTGTGTGTACGTGTGTGTGTGTGTGTGTGTGTGTGTGTGTGTGTTGCCCTGGGGACTGAACCCAGGGGCATTCCACCACTGAGCTACACCCCCAGCCCTTTTTTGTTTTTTTTTTGAGACAGGATGGCTAAGTTGCTGGCGCTAGCCTCAAACTTGTGGTCCTCCTGCCTCACCCTCCGGAGTAGCAGGGATTATAGGCATGCACCACCAGGTCCAATCAATCTTTGTCTTTAACTAAAAACTTAATCCATTTATATTCATTATGCTCAGTGGGTGGGCAGTGGGGGCACTGCTACATGAATGTCTCTGTGCCAGGTTCTCTCTTTAGCCTCACCAACATCACCACCC
The DNA here is from genome assembly GCA_004027185.1 of Glis glis. Classification (NCBI taxonomy): domain Eukaryota; kingdom Metazoa; phylum Chordata; class Mammalia; order Rodentia; family Gliridae; genus Glis; species Glis glis. Next base: position 30,974 of record PVJS01021163.1, read on the forward strand.
TGTGCAGCCCTGGTCCAGAATCCCCTACCATCTTTGTCCCATCTCCTGCACTGATGTCTCTAAGAGAACATTGTTGGAGGCACTTAAGCAGGACTCCGAGCACCCTGGCACCTGTCCTGCAGATGCCTGACTGAGGAAGATAAATATATTTATAATATTCAGCAAAGTGAATCACAAAGAGTTCATACAGTTGTCTACGACAAAGCTGACATCCACGGCCCGCAGCTTGAATCAGTTCCCAGCTGAGCCCAGGAAATCTACAGGAGCACAGCTCTGACCTTTCGGACCAATTTCTAAAGGGAAGGTTAAAGTTTTGCTGCAAAGTATGGCTTTTTTTTTATTTTAAATGAAAGAGGGGTATGAGGTTGTACATACACGTCAACCTCTGAGGTGGTAATAGGAACACGCGAATAGGATTTTATTTTAAATTAATCCACCGATGCGCCTCCTGCTGTGGCCCCTTTGAAATGTTTCATTTTCTGGGGGACACGTGGTTCCCATTTGTCTGATGAAATGCTGGCTTGCCTGAACGACTTGCAAATGGGCTGAGAATCCGTGTGACTGCAGATTCCAAAGATCACTCTTTGATAAATATATTGCTGGAGAAGGTACTAAATATTTTTAAATGTCACTTTTTTTTTTTTTTTGCTATACTGGAGATTGAACCCAGGGGCATTCTACCTCCGGGCTACACCCCCAGCCCTATTTTTATTCTTTATTTTGAAACAGGGTCTCACTAAGTTGCTGAGGGCCTCACTAAGTAGCTGAGGCTGGCCGCGAACCCGGATCCTCCGGTCTCAGCCTCCCAAGTACTGGGATTACAAGCGTGC
>PVJS01021164.1:0-31791 GCA_004027185.1 Glis glis
AGAGAGAGAGAGAGAGAGAGAGAGAGAGACAGGGAGAGAGAGAGAGAGAGAGAGCGAGAGAGAGCTGAGGCTGGCCGCGAACCTGGATCCTCCGGTCTCTGCCTCCCAAAGTACTGGGATTACAAGCGTGTGCCACCACGCCCAGCAGTAGTTGATTTTGATAAGTTTGTGTATGTACATCCTGTGCATGAGGGTGTTTCCTTCTTTCCCCCTCTCATCTCAACACCTTGGGATCTGTGATTTGTGCTCCTGCCTGCCTCTCCTGCTCCACCCTCTTCCTCCTCACTTTCTTCTCTCCCTGCTCCTGGCCCTCCTGCCCAGCTGCTGTCTCTCAGGACGTAAATTCACTTCTTCTGTAGGTCTGAATATTGCTTTGCCTTCTGCAAGGACTACTATTGCCCCCTAGATCTTTGTCTAACAGACTCCTAGAGAGAATGCCACCTCACAGAGCACTCACCACACAGCCTAAAATACCCCCAGTCCTTAATCACTACCACACTTTTAAACTATCTAAAAACGATTTATTTATTCACTTGTTTATCACGTGCTCCACATACAAAATTCTAAACAACCAAGATGTGTCTGCTCACTTCACCACCGTGTCTCCAGCATTTGGGACAGTGGCTGAGGATGTAACGATCCTCAGCAAATAGTTTTGGATGTCCCTATAAAGGATATTTCTCATTTTTAAATGCTAATTCCCTTTATTGGTATAACATATAAGATCTAATAATGGCAAAAAATCAGTTAAATAAATACCAGAATATAATGTAGGGTAAAAGTTTAGCTAGTATAATCTAATGTGAGTCTTAATAGTAAAATTAGTAATAGAGGTTAAGAAACAATATTTGTGAGGGTCCTAGGATAATTGGTTTGGATTCATTTGTAATCATCCCTGGTAAATATTTTTTGAAGATCTCTTTTAGCATAGGAAACATCTCAGATTTTCAGTGTATTCTTAATCTCCTTTGGCTAGTAAATTAAAGATGAAGTTATCAAGTGTTAGATGCTTCTCATTTGGAATATCTGGCCCCGCTGTTAGCTACGACTTCACTTCAGCTTGTCTAAATTTAGCACAAACTTAGCTTTAACTCTCTTGGAAGAGAGCTAGTTAAAAAGAATAGGCAGCTACAACTGTCTCCAAAAAGCACCCATCAGCAAGCATCCTCTGCTTATTAAAAGGGGCCCCTTTGGGCTTGGCTGTGGGTAGCTGTTTCATAAGGACCAGTGGGTGGATGGCCTGATTACAGAGGCCACTCTCTGTAAGCAAGTTTCCAAGATGGTACACAAGATGTTCAACCTTGATTACAGATCACTGTCCACCTCCGCCTCTCCACCCTTTCTCCTAGGCATGGATGTGGAGGTGCCTGGCTGTCATCCCATGGCCAGCAAATAGCTTCCTTTGCCTCCCACTCATTGCCCTCTATCCTTTCCCAACATAATTACTGTCTTGCTAATAAGTCAAATGAGTGGGTCCAGCAAAACGGGCTGCTCCACTTGGCTGTCTCCCTGGGTGCTGGCATGGAGTGAATGGGAAATGTGGATAATAGGGCTGCTGCAGCCCCCGGCACTGCTAGGGTAGCCGGCTAATGGGTTTTCTCTTCAGTGGCTGTTGCTTACAGGGATGGCAGCACGGGGAACTGGCGGGAAGAAGCCAGAGTGATAGCTCTATCTCTGTCCCCAACCTGTGCCCCTTTGGCCAGAATTGTAACTTTTTTTTGTTGTTGTTGTTTCTGGGGACTGAACTCAGGGGTGTTCAACCTTCAAGCTACAACCTCATCCCTTTTTATTTGGAAACAGGGTCAAGTTTTGCAGAGGGCCTTGCTAAGTTGCTGAGGTTGGCCTCGAACCTGCAATTCTCTGCCTCAGCCTCCCTAGCACTGGGGTTACAGGTGTGCACCATCATATCTGGGTAGTTGTACCTTCTTAAACATTATAGGAGATGACCAGATCTATCTAGCCTGAAAGAGACTTAGCTCATCCAGTACTGACTTTTCCTCCCCAGAACCTAGCACATCCCTTGCAGACATACCTAATGAATGCGGCCCTTCCCATATGTCAGTGCTCAGTTGAGTTTATCAACCCTCAGCTCCCACCTGGCAAACTGTTAACTCCAGGAAGGATGAAGGATCCTGGGACAGGAAGACAGCAGCATATGCAGGGTCCTTCCCAGACTGGCGAACCAGGCAGCAAGGCAAATCAGGACCACAAGATGTCAAAGAGCATGAAGTTGTCACTATTTCATGTGCTCTTGTAACACGGGAGCACCGGCAATGCAGCAACAACACAGAAGTGCCAAGCGCTTACAATACAATAGTGGGGCTGGGCGTGGTGGTGCATGCCTGCAATCCTAGTACTTGGGAGGCTGAGACAGGAAGATCACAGGTTTGAGGCCAGCCTCTGCAACTTAGCAAGATCCTCAGCAACTTAGTGAGACCCTGTTTCAAAATAAAAAATAAAACAGGGCTGGGGGTATAGCTCAGAGGTAGAATATTCCTGATGTCAATCCCTAACGCCAAAACTAATGAGACTAATAGTAATGATACAATAGTGGGGCTACTGGTGTAGTGATTCTTAATTTCATTTTAAACCCAGAGGAGCATGGTCAATGGCATAAATAGGGCGGCACTGGAGTACGGAGGGTGGGGCTTTGCTCCTGCCTAATATGGAAAGATTCCAGATGAAGTCATCACAGCAGGAAAACCAGAGGTCTGAGCACCAACTCGATTTTAGTGGACAGAATGTAATTTCTTTCTTTCTTCTTTTCCTTCCTCTACAAAACTGATCCTGGCATAGCGCCTCTAAAGGGGCATGACAAGAACGAGCCAAACTTCCTCTCCTCTCACAAATTACTCCCCAGTGCATTTTAAATATTAGTCTGTGCCAGGTTATTAAGCAATAAGCAAGCAGCAATAGGTAAGGACCACATGCTCCATCTTTTATCAAGAAGATGCCAGGATCCTACAGGAACAGATGGGAAATGATTGGAGAAACACCTGAGATACGTTCACCTTGTGCCCCCCCCCTTCTGCCCTGGGCCAGTGGGGGCTGCGTCACCCTCTCCCTGCCTCGCTCGGGTGTGTAAAATGAAAGGAAAGAAGGTAGATGCTTTGAACACAGCATGCCTCGCTGATTTGAAACGAAGGGGTGAAGGTTAGTGTACACGAACGGAAAGATCAAACTTGGATATTCTTAAAGAAATCTACAATACCTCTTCCAAGTGTATAGAGCAACATAATTATAGCTAATGAAGTGTTGCCAAAAATGAATCTTAGAGGGAACCACATAAACATCTTTTTTTTTTTTCAGGAGTTTACTGTTTATACATCAATGACTGGTAAAAATTTGGCTGTTGGAGGGCTTTTGAAAACACATTTCTTAAGTAATTTATTTTTATTTCTATTTATTTATTTATTTTGGAAGTGGGGATTGAACCCAGGGACATTCTACCTCTTAGCTACATCCCTATCCCTATTTTATTTTTATTTTGAAACAGGGTCTCATTAACTTGCTAAAGGCCTCACTAAATTGCTGAGGCTGGTCTTGAACCTACGATCCTCCTGTCTCAGCCTCCCAAGTACCAGGATTCCAAGAGTGTGCCACAGTGCCCCACTCCTTATGTAATTTTTAACCTATTCTTTTAGTCATTCAGGTTTAAAATAACATTTGTCTTTAGTTTCTCCATTTTTGTGATTTTTTGGGCCCACTTTTCTTTACAAGCTATCACATAGTCCACCGACCGTGCTTTGCCAGGTACCTATTATTTGTTGTTTTAATCTTCACTGACCTCTACGAAGTAGATAACTTCAGGCCCACTTGACAGATAGGAAAACTGATCTTTAGAGAGATTGAATGGTTTCTTTTAAATCACAAAGTTCACTGAAAATTAAGTAAGGTAAAATCAATTTCACATCACTTTCTTTCCTCCCTTAACAAAATTGCTAAGTCTGTAGATCAGTGCTATGCCAATCTAAGTGTAGTACATCTGAATTTTTTTTTTTTTTTGCGGTACTGGGGTTGAACGCAGGGGCATTCTACCTCCGCGCTACGCCCCCGGCCCTATTTTTTTTATACTTTATTTTGAAACCAGGTCTCACGAAGTTGCGGAGGTCCTCACTAAGGAGAGGGAGAGAGAGAGAGAGAGAGAGGGAGAGAGAAAGAGAGAGAGAGAGAAAGAAAGAGCTGAGGCTGACCGCGAACCCGGATCCTCCGGTCTCCGCCTCCCAAAGTACTGGGATTACAAGCGTGCGCCACCACGCCCGGCCTGTACATCTGAATTTTACTAGACACCTAATAAATTTTCCTATTAAAACTTATGAGAAAGCTGGGCGTGGTGTGCACACCTATAATCCCAGTACTTGGGAGGCTGAGACAGGAGGATCACAGGTTTGGGGCCAGCCTCAGCAACTTAACAAGACTCTTTTTCAAAATAAAAAGTAAAAAGTTGGGGATGTCGCTCAGAAGTAGAATGCCCCTGGGCTCAATTCCCAGTACCCTCCCCAGTTATGAAAAGATGGGCTTAAATATTAATTAAGTTTAGAGCACTAGCTCCTGGTTGAGCTGCCTTTTGGTGGTTGCCCTAGATGTTTGCATCTGGATCTTGTGGATTCCAACTAGAAGTCCAAGTCCATCTTCACCGAAGGACAGGGATATAATCAGCCGCATCATCTGGTGATGACTGGCCCTGTGCTGCATTGCATGCTCAGGAGACACGACGCCAGAGATTAATCCTGAGTATTATGTAGACCCTTCAGTATACTCCATGTGGGTTCCATCTATACCTCTTTCTTTATGATCTTTATGTTTATTTGAACCATCAATAACTAGAGTTCTTCACCAATTCTAATTTGCTGAACCAAACCCATATGTATATTTTGCCAATTACTATTCTCCAAAAAGCTAAAACCCGACCTCATGACCTTGATTATAAGTTACCATTGGAGTATATTCTTTTTGAAATTTATACATTTAGTTTATATAATGAAATCTATGATATAGATTTGCTTGTTTTTTATGTTGACATCTCCAAGGATCTTTGCCTTTTTGATCACGACTATCCAATCCCAGGAGGTATCATGTCCAAGTCTACTTTTTTATGACAAGACCTTAAGACTTATAACTAATGAATATGTTTTACCTTGAAAGAATGTCACTCTTGAATCATGACTTTGGCCTGAGGCAAATCAACATTTCTGTTCTTAACTTGGATGAGGATGCACGCGGCCTAATCAACCTGTGCGTGACACGGAGAGGGGAAGGAGAGTTAAAAAAGGATCTAAAACATGTTCCAAAAGTCACAACCATGGGCGGAGTACAGCATGATGAAATTTAACAGGCGCAAATGTAAATTTAAACATAAAACCACCAACAATTGCACACATGAATAATTGGGGGGAATTGATCAATAACACATGTGAAAAGGACACGGGGGTTTTAATTGACTTGAAGCTCTGTATGAGTCAATTGTATGATGCAGTTGCCAAAATATTAATGCAATCTTAGGCAAGTGGGACATAAATAGAATGGACTTTTCAGAATGAGGGGCAATTATCCCCCTCCATGCTAAGCCAGGGAGGTTGCACCTGGAATGTTGGGTTGGGTTCTGGGGAGCACTGGGGTAGTGGAGAGGCCTGGGTCCATATTACAGGAGGAATGATTAAAGGAAGCAAAGGCCAGATGGAAGGTTATGATGAATACCTAAAACATGCAAAGGATTCCTACACAGAAGGAGAATCAGAGTTCTCCTATATGGAAAACGGAGGGGAATCCAAGATCAATAGAAAGGGGATGCTTTACCATGTAGAATGCTCTTTTTCTGAATATTTGCAGTTGACAGACAAAGCCTGTGTATGTTTATCATGTACAGTATGATGTTTTAAAATATATATGCATTGCAAAATGGCTTAGAATGGTCTTAAGTGGAAAAAGCTGCACTGGGGAGAATAAGTTGTCAATCAACCAACTGAGGAGATGCTGGATGAACACCAGTAGAGCTTTGTAGAAAAGATCGATGCCTTCAATGAATTAGGATAAGACAAGAGGAAATGTACCATGAGTACAAGCATCATGTTGCTATAGCCCTCACAACATACATATTGTTAGGCAATCCTGAATAATTTGTTATATTTTTTCTGCTATTTCCTATTGTCTTCCCAATTCACGCAGAAGCTCTCTGATGCCCAAGACCACATTCTTATTGTGTGCTTTTCTTACCTACCTCCTCTCCCCTTCTAGTGTGGCTCAGAGTTGAACCCATAATAAATATGTACTCATCCATTATCTGGCAATATTAATTTATGCACCTAATACTTCCCCCCATTAAAGTCACGTGCCAGTTCTGTATCTGTGACTGCTGCATCCCCAACCTTTTGTGTTGCAGTGAATATTCTGTGATTCTGGTAAGGCATTGCTTGTTCATCTCATTTGAGAGTACTGAGGTTCTATCCTCAAAGATAACCAACTCTCAGTAATAGGGGCACGCAGGGGAAAAGCTCTCCATGCCTGAATGTTCTCTTTGTGCAGAAAAGGGATGGGTTTTCCAAGGTCCCTTTCAATTCTGTCATTCTGTGAGTCCGGTCATGTGGCCTCCCTTAAAGAGTTTTGATTATTTTGTCTCTTTCATATATCTCCTTCATCTCTCCCCTTCTATGTTCCTTCGATGACTTTGATAATATCAGCTCTGAGCTGGGTGTGTTAGCTTCAGATTTTGAACACAGCATCTCAAGAAATCTTAAAGATTAAATATGTAGAGAATTATAAATATTTGAAACACCCTGGGGCTGGTGTGTGTACTGTCTTTAAACAGATCTTTTTGATCTAGTATCTTTTATTTGCTTGCTTGTGTGCTGGCTTTCTTCCCCTCGGTTGGAGCATCAAAACATTTGCAGGCTTTCAGGACAGTGAAACATCCTGCAGACTGTCACAACCCCGACTCCCTGCCCTCCATACTTACTACAGTTGAGGAAAGGGATAGGGTACTCACAAGCTCTGATACCTCCACACAGTACAACGCCAAGACTTGTCCTGGCTGAGCCTCAGCAGCCTGACCTGAGCCATTGAATGGTCCAAGCTCACGTTTGAGCTTTGATATTCACTCACATAGGACTCACATCCTTGTAGGAAGTCCATTCTCCAAGATGGTGGCCCAGACAGCCTACACATATTTACTGCGTATCCTTCTTGAACATTTATTTTCTAATTCATGGTCTATCATAATAAAAATGTCATTGCAACTCTGTCACAAAGATAACTTTTTACATATGTTACTACATAATACTTAAAATATTCGAAGGATTCCTGCATTGAAGAGCTGCATTTGTTTATTATTTATTAAACTGTTTCACGTTTACTCCTTCTTTGCTTGCTTGCTCCGATTATTCCCTATTTTTGCTCTTCCTATCATTCTTTCCTTTCTTCACCATATTTTCACCAAAAATGCTTTCAGATGTTACAAAAGAGCACAGAAGAAAAGTGAAGTGGGTTTATTTTGGGCGGAGGAGTATTGGGAATTAACCCAGGGGCATTCTACCTCCAAGCTACACCCCCAACCATTTTTATTTTTATTTTGAAACAGGATCTTTCTAAGTTGCTGAGGATCTCACTAAGATGCTGAGGCTGGCCTAGAACCTGTGATCCTCCTGCCTTGCCTCCCAAGTCCTGGGATTACAGGCATGCTCCACCATACCAGTCTGAAAAGTGAAGTTTAAATCAAGAAAAACATCAAGGCAAAAAGAAAAATTGGATGAGCCCAGGATAAACACACAATAGAGTATACACATAGAGGATATTAAGAATATAAAATACAGTTTATAGAGTGATGAGTGCACTCATATGTCATTTAATGATGAAGATATGATCTGAAAAATTCCATCATAGGCAATTTCATTGCTCACAAATATCATAGAGTGTACTTATGCAATCTATTACAGCTACGGTGTCCATTGGTAGTGCAATCTTAGGAGTTCACTGTTGTATACATGGTCTATCATTGACCAAAACATCATTATGCACCTCAAAACTATATATGGAAAAGATGTAAATGCACAAACGACTTAACAAATGTTCACTGCTCTTTCTACAGTGTTGTGCTATATATTGCAATAGCAAGGAAAGGAAGAAAAATAAAGAATTGTGTTTCAACATATCTATAAGCTAAAACTCATTAATTGGGAGAAATATGACTATTATCATGGATGTGGTAGATATGATTCTCAAACTTTTACAATATATACAACACCAACTTTTGTAAAAATTTTTCTTTTAATATTTCCCCAAGAAGGCTTGGTTTTGATGCCAAATAGTTCTTCATTTAAAGGCCTTAAATAGTCAAGTTGGGGTTAAGATAAAATCTTTTTATAAAAATGATGATGATTATATACTTACTGTTGGTAAGTCACATGCAGCATTTCTAAAATTTATAACAAATCCTTGAGGTAAATATCATATGGAAACTGAGGCACAAATGCATGTACGTAATTTGTGCAAAGTCACAGTAAGTAGAAGGGTCAGAATCCAAACTTATGTCTCCTTGACTGTGTAAGTCAATAAGACTATAAGTCAGCTCCTCTGTGGTTCACACTGAGGATCTACCATGGCTAACTCTGATAAATGTTTCTGATGTATCTGGATTTTTTAAACCACTATTGCTCATTCAAACACTTGTACAGTTTTCCAAAAGCCTTTATGATTTATTTTGGTTTTAAAGTGGGGTGAGGACTACAAAAGGAGATTCATACTTCCTCTCTCTCTATTCTAATTTTAAACCCTATCCAAACCTCAGCAGAACATAACACATAACCCTAATCCAGTTTAATCCAGTCTCAAAGAAGAGGAGGTTTCATCTCTGATGGGATCAAGGATTATAGGATATCACAGACTAAGAGAAATAAATTCTGAGTTTGGCCCAAAGCAAAATAGAGCCAACTGGTAGTGTCTCTAGTTTTCCTTTTATTTGTCCTCTTTTTATTAGCCAGTCATTTTCACATGCTCAAGATGGTCCAACAGAAGGTTTCCTGATGTCACTATTGAAACACATAATGGGGAGATTAGGATGATAACTATACTCCTAGCTGGGCATGGTGGCACACACCTGTAATCTTGGTATTTGGATTGCTGAGACAGGAGGATCACAGGTTTGAGGGAAGCCTCATCAAGGAGTGAGACTCTCATTAACCTAGCAAGACCCTGTTTCAAAATAAAAGAATAAAATAGGGCTGGGGGTGTAGCTTGGAGGTAGAATGCCCCTGGGTTTAATCCCCAGTACCATACACACACATACACACAAAAATAAATAAATAAATAACCATAATCCTAACACAACATCCACAGTATTCCAGCCTGCTATGTCCAAAATCTGCTAAAACACCAGAGTAAATAACCCAGAAGGACATAATCTCATCATTCTTTACTGATCTCCGTAAGCTTTTTTGTTTTGTAGTTTTGAGGTTAATGCTTATACAAACTACAACACTATATCTGATAGGCAAATACAGAAAACAAAAATGTGGAAAAGAAAGGAAAAAATTCCATGATTTCATTTCCATGGTATTACTGCTAATTTATTTGTGAACATATGTCTATGTGTGTATAAATTCATGAACACATATAAAAATTGACACGTTTGTGAGCTAGGGATCTAGTTCAGTGGTAAAGCGCTTGCTTAGCATGTGGAAAGCTCTGGGTTTAATCTTCAGTGCTGGAAAAAAATTCACATGCTTGTTTGATTATAAAGGAATTAGAATTCCTTAGAAAATATAATAGTGCATTCTTATTTTTCCATTTAATTTTATAAGCATATTTATGCTAAGTGAAGTAATCCAGACCCACAATAAATACTGCATGATCTCACTTATAGGTGGAATCTAAAAAGAAAATAAAACAGGTAAAATATATAGAGATAGAGAAGAAAACAGTGGTTCTCAGGGGTGGAGTTGGGGGAATAAGAGGGGAAGGAAATGGAGAGATGTAGGCTAAAGGATATGAAGGAGCTGATATGTAAGTTCAAAAGGCTAGATCCCTAATACACAGTTGAAAACTATACTTAAAAAATTATATTGCATTCAGAACTTTTATTAAAAATGTAGACTTTAGCTGTGCTTGTCAAGAAAACATAACTTGAGATGATAAAAATGTTAATTTACTTCAATATAGTAACCATTTTATTATCTATATGTACCCTATAACATCATGTTATAAATCTCAACTATACACTATAAAACTTATTTAAAAACCAAGTTCACTGAAACTTTTTAAAGTGTGTTTTAAATTGACGCATAATATTTCAATGTGGGTTATAACTTCTTTAATTATTCAACATTAGTACATATTTATGTTTCCAATTTTTCACTATGTAAAATGTGCTGCAATGAGCTCTATTGCTCATAATATACATAAAATTATGATGTGCATTAAATCACTTTTTTCATGTACAAATGATTCTAACTATATGTCAATTTGCTAACTTAAAAACACTGACTATCCAGGTTTTGTGAGATATATTGTAAGGGCAAAACAACCTGCACAAAAACTAAGTTTAGTAATAATAAATACTAATTACAAAACCATAACTAGTATTATTAACAATGATGTCATTGTTATACATATATATTTATAAACATAGTATTAAAATAAAGGAACAATGCTATTACTTATAAATAGTTCTAGATTAATATCTGTAATGCAATAGAAGAGAGAAAATTATAAAATCAAGTAAGTAATGTTACTCCTCTGATAGAGGACTAATATCTAGAATATACAGAGCACTCAAGAAACTCACCGCTAAAAAAACAAACAACCCAATCAAAGAATGGGCAAGTGAACTAAACAGACACTTCACAGAAGAAGAAATACAAATGGCCAATAAACGTATGAAAAAATGTTCAACATCATTAGCAATCAGAGAGATGCAAACCAAAACTACCCTGAGATTTCACCTAACCTCAATTAGAATGGCAATCATTAAAAACACAATAACAAATGCTGGCGAGGATATGGAGAAGTAGGAACTCCAATACACTGTTGGTGGGATTGTAAATTAGTGCAACCACTTTGGAAAACAGTGTGGAGGATCCTCAGAAGAATGGGAATGAACCTACCATTTGACGCAGCAATACCACTGCTAGGTATCTACCCAAAAGAATGGAAACCAAATTTCCAGACTAATGCATGCGTATCTATGTGTATAGCTGCACAATTCAAAATTGCCAAACTATGGAACCAGCCAAGATGTCCATCAACAGATGAATGGATTACAAAACTATGGAATATATACACAATGGAATTTTACACAGCCATAAAGAAGAACAAAACTACGTCATTTGCAGGGAAATGGATGGAATTAGAGAACATTATGCTAAGTGAGATTAGTCAGTCACAGAAAGTGAAAATTCCGATGCTCTCCCTAATATGTGGAAACTATGGAGAATAGGGCATAGGAGGGACTCCAGACAAAGAAAGAAAAAATCTTAGATGAATAAAGAAGGCGACCTAACTGAGGGAGATGGGAGGGGGGAAGAGGGAAACACCCTAATGCACAGGATGTACATACACAAATATATCAAAGTCAACTACTATGCTGAGCAGGAAAAGGAGGGAAGAAGGGTGAGGGGATGGGGGTGGGAATTGTGGGAGGGCTAATTGACCCATGTGTGCATGTATACTTCTACCACCCTGAAACCCATCAAGATGTATGATTACAATGTACCAATAAATAAATAAAAACCAACTAACTAACTAACTAAATAAATAAATAAATATCAAAAAAGAGTCAAATATAGAGACATAGAGAATAAAACAGAGTTCACCAGGAATGGGGTAGGAGAGGAGAAATGGGAGATGTTGGTCAAAGGATACAAAGTAGCAGATATATAGAATAAACAAGCCCAGTGATCTAATGCACAAGGTAGGTCGTACAGGTTAATAATAGCATATTGTATTCTAGATGTTTGCTAAATGAGTAAATTGTAACCGATCTTGCCACAAAAAAATTAAAATGGGTGACTATGTGAAATGGATATGTTAATTTGCTTCATGAGCTACCATTTTATTACCCATGTGTATCTCATGGTATCATATTGTATACCTTAAATACACACAATAAGACTTATTTTAAGAAATATATGAATAAATAGTGGATCTGGGTTGAGAGCATGTCCGTGTCCATTCTTTGTATGATTCTTGATACTTTTCCATAAGAATAAAATTGCTTTCAAATTTAAAAAAATAAGTAAATGCATTTTATCTTAAATTCGAATTTGAAATATCCTTATAAACATATGATTTATTTTATCTTTGGTAAATGCAGTCCACAGACCTCATACCTCCAGAACCATGAGCCAAAATGGGCCTTTTGTCTTCTATACCTTAGACATGAATGTATCTCATTACAGAATGAAAAATAGACTAATGCAGTAGTCAATGGCAGAATTGATGGAATTGTACATATTTTTTAATGTTGACATATTTGATTCTCTTTTGGTTGAGTTTTGGTGTTGTGGTTACTTTGTGTGTGTGTGTGTGTGTGTGTGTGTGTGTGTGTGTGTGTGTATGTGTGTGTGTTACTGGGGATTGAACCCAGGGGCATTCTACCTCTGAGCTATACCACCCCCAGCCCAATTTTATTTTTTTATTTTGAAATAGGATCTTGCTAAGTTGCTGAGGGCCTTGTTAAGTTGCTGAGGTTGGCCAGGAACCTGCGATCCTCCTGCCTCAGCCTCCCAAGTATTGGGATTAAAGACATACACCACCATGCCTGGCTTTGGGGTTACTTTTTTTAAAAAAAATTATGAATCTCTGGTACTTGAACACACAAAGCATTTTTTTTAAATGCAAACTTAGGAGTTTTGTTTCCGAGGTTCTTCTATGTATTCCTTGGATCCCCAAGACCAAAAAATGGGTTATGCAGGGCAGGTATTAGTAGCTCTTGTCTTTCCAGAGACTTAAACACTTAACTGCCTTATCCCAACATCTTCCAGAAAATAGTGCGAGAATGTAGTCCTCCAGCGATTGGCCTGGTGGCTTAGGATCTCAGCTGCCCACATTGACACATGAACCAAGAGCAGAAGAAATGAGTTACATCTTAGGATTCTCTAAGCTCTTTTTTCTTCTTTTTTTTTTTATCAGATGTGCTTAATTTTATCTAATGCATTCAAACAAAACAGTCTCTCTCTCTCTCACACACACACACACACACACACACACGTGTACGTGCACATGTTCACACATACACGGGGAGATAGCCTAAAATCCATGTCCTCTTTTTAACTTTACCTATACCCAATACCTAAAGTTTTCCCTTTCACATTTTTGACATGTTTAAAATCTCAAGCAACTTAAGATTTTACCTACTTTGATTTTAATATTAACAAAATAGCATTCATAAGCCATGAGTGGTGGCGCACGTTTGTAATCCCAGTACTTGGGAGGCTGAGACAGGAGGATCACAGATTTGAGACCAGTCTTGGCAACTTAGTGAGGCCCTGTGCAACTTACTGAGACCCTGCTTCAAAATAAAAAATAAAATAGGGCTGGGGGTGTAGCTCAGAGGTAGAATGCCCCTAGATTCAATCCCCAGTACCACACACACACACACACACACACACACACACACTAGCATTCAGTCATTCACCCCAACAATTGAATACAGTTGTTCTTTAGTGTCTATGGGGGATTGGTCCCAACACCCTCCGGTGCATACAAAATCTGCAGATGCTCAAGTTTCTCATATGAAATAGCTTAGTATTTGCATATAACCTATGCATATATTCCCGTATACTTTAAGTCTTTTCTAGATTACTTATAAACCTAATATAATGCAAATGCTATTTAAATAGTTGCTAAGCTATACTGTTTAGGGAATGACAAAGAGAAAAAAGTCTGTGTTGGGTTAGCACAGATGCAACTATTTTTCACATGTTTTCTATCTGTGGTTGTTTGAATCTGTGCTTGCAGAATACACGGATATGGAAGGATTGCTGTATTCAACATTAAGGTACTTGGTGTTTCACATTGGAGTACAGTGTCCCTATGACTTAATGAACAAATCAAATTTTACTAGCTTGTTCCCAAATTCCACACATTTTTTTCCCTGTTTTGTAGGGTCCGCTACCCATTTTCATGCAAACACAATTTTAAGGGTTGTATATTATTCCAACAACATTTCTAAGTATTTCCTTACTTGGCCAATATTTATTTTCTATATTTTTGTGTTCTGGACAAGCTTTGATCTACATTCATGTTCCTAAGTTTTTATGTGAATTATGAGCTAATTCTTTAGGATTGCTTTCCAGAAGTGGGATTAATGGATCAAAGGGGTTTTAAGGTTCTTGATAATACTGCCAAAATGCTTTCCAAAAGTGTTGTACTGAGAAACATGCCTGCTAGCAATGCACATCTTAACACCTTCTGCAGCAGCCAGTGTCTGCCCATCTCTGAACTTAAGTGGACTTGGCTTGCATCTCTTCTGAGCTTTTATCCCAAAATGTATCTGGTCTTGTATTGTGCGTTGGTTATGAGTTGAAGGAAGGGGGTAAGCTTAAACTATTTCTTCCCCTTGGGCTGCTTTTCACAGTTAATTTTTGTGCCTTCACTTTGCCCAGGATTGGTTTTCATTCAACACTGCCCCCATTTTGATGCATGAAGTCACAGAGTTCTCCTGTCTTTTAATCCTCTGAATTCTTTAGATTTGCTGGTGGAAAACAAAAGGAATAAATAGCTGGCTCACAGGATGAAGTTTCCTCTTTGTCTAGCTGGGTGATTATAGGCTTGGCTCTCTCTACCTGGAATCCAAATGGTTCTGTGATGCGCAGTGGGTGGTGGGGTCTGGTTCAGGGAACTCCTGGTCAGAATCAAGCCTAGTTCTGAGCTGCTATTTTGGGTAGCATTTAGAATTTGATCATTAGAGAATTGAAACAATGTGCAAATCAGAGACCTCTTTCCTTTAGATAGCCCAGGCTTGATTTGCATTTCCTCTCTTCCCCTTCCTATTTCTAACTATCTGAAAAGCTGAAACACACTAGGTGCTTTGAAAAAGAAGCCCGGGGCTAAAAAACATAGTGTAACTTGAAAGAAATATGGTAACATGTGATTTAAATGCCCATCTCTCCTTCCTCCTCCTCCTCCTCCTCCTCCTTCTCCTCCTCCTCCTCCTCCTCCTCCTCCTCTTCTTAGGATTCTTTTTTATCTTTTATTGAGAATGTTTGAAAACCTTATTAAAAATTTAAAGCTGAGGAGTATTGCTCAGTGGTAGAATGCTTGCCCAGTATGTGTTAGGCCTTGGGTTCAGTCCCCAATACTGCAAAAAATAAAAATGAAGAAAAATTGAAAGCCAGAATAAAAAGACACAGAGCTTCCATTGAAGCCAGATCCATAGGAGTAAAAAACTTTGAGGTTTGGATCACTGCATGTATTCATGCATCAAGGAATTCATCCATCCATTCATTCATTCATTCATTCATCCATTCATTCATTCAATAACCATCTATTTTTCATCATATGCCATTTCCATGCCAGTTATAAATGACTCAAAACTAAAATCTAATATGATTCTTATACCCAAGAATTTCAAACTCAGGAAAAAGGCAGACCCATTCATGATTAACTCTAATATAAATCCTTCCAGAAAAACTACAGCTTTGACTCCTACCACTTGTGAAAATGTAACAAAAAATAAACAATGAAATAATGTCAACCTTATTACAAATCACCACGAACATCTTAACTATGTATCTACAGTGTCATTTTTAAAAATTTTATTATAAACAGTCCTCAATCAATAGCAAATAATTGTTTTTTTTTTAAACAGACTTTTTCCTTTTCTTTTATGTAGTTCCTACTCACAGAACAAGCTATTAAAATTTCCTGAATCCTCTCTTCTGGGAAATGTCACAAAAATATTCAAAACAAGTTTATTGACTGGAAAATCCTGAAGCATCAAGACCGCGTAGTCCAGAGATGGAAGGGAACCATATCCTTTGACTCCTTTAGCTTGGGCTTGGCCATGTAAATGCCTTGACTATGTTTTTCTGTGTTTGAAAACTGATTGCTATTTTGTGGGTGTGGTTTGTTTCTCAAGGATTTCTGTGTTGGAAGCTTGGTCCCCCAGTGTGGAGGTAAGAGGAAGTGAGACTTGTAAGAGGAGTGGCTTAGTGGGAGGTACTGGCCCCTCCCCTCACTCTGATTTCCTGTTTTGCCATATGATTTCTCCCTCTTACACATGTTCCTGCCATGATGCCATCTGTCATGACATCTTTACCAGATTCAATCTAATGCTGGTGCCATGCCCTTAAACCTGTAGAATGGTGAGCTAAATAAATCCCTTTCTCGTATAAAGTTACCCAGCATCAGATATTTCATTATAGTTATGGAAAACAGACTGATATGCTGGTTGTCAATTGTTGGCTTTGGAGACTTAGCAACAGGAACATTTCCAACTATGAGAAGCAGCAGGAACAGCTCCAACCCCTGGAAGGCCTAGCTTCCAGAGTTCTCTCAACCTGGTTTTCCAGTGGATAAAAATGTTTTGGATAACCCTCTGATTACCTTCTTATGCCTTTTCTATGCCCCAAGAACTTTAGGGTTGTTCATAAAAATAAGGATTTACCCCATTTTCAAAATTTATCTAGAGCATAGTTTAGGCAGATTTCACTGTAGCAAGTTCCATGATGGCTCTGACCATTTTGTACATCCCTGTATCTTCAAGGGTTAACAGGATCTGGCACATGGTAGATATCCAATCAGCATTTTTAGAATGGGAAATGAGAGGATGCATTAATACTTTTCCCTTAGTAGTGCGGAGTTTTAAAAGCACTACCTCCATTGCTTGTGGAGTCCATTATTTGATGGGACTCTCCATGCCCACACCAGGAAAGCAGCTGCTCTCAGAGTTGAAGAGATTTCATTAAAATCTCTCTCTTATCGATCAAGGTTTAACAAATATTTGAAAGAATAGATTCTTCAGAGTGGCCGTTTGTTTCTGATAGTCCTCATTTTGAATTCTTTTCTGGTTAAAAATTAATTTTTCCTATTTTTATGATGAATAAAAACCAGAACCTCTGTGGAAAAAAATATTTCCTTGCAGCTTGACCTTCTTTTGTCCTTGACAAAACCAAGCTTTTTCTTGACTTTGGGCTTTTACCTTTACTTCTCCTTCCATGTAGAATATTCTAGATTTTGTATGCTGAATTGCTATTGAATACACAGGTCTCCACTCAGCTGTAATCTGTTCAGACACAGTTATTACCTGGTCAGGTATCCACTCAATTCGCATCCCGGTCACTACTTGGTTCTTAACTCCGTCTTTTAGTAGAAATTATCCATGTCCATAATCTGCTGACTCCCCAAGTGCCTAGCAGTGTGTGATATAGAATAGAAAACAATAATTGGAGTGGCCCTTTGTTTCAGATGGTTCTTGTTTCGAATACTTTTCTTGGTAAAGTTCTTTTTCCTATTTTATAAAGAATAAAAACCCAAATCTCCATGGAATTAACATGTCCAGGCACATTAACCTTCTGTCTATCCATGTCTCGGCAGATCAACTAATGAAGTGATACAATTAAGAATTCAGATGACTTTAAACATGCCTTCCCGTCCTTAGATTTCTTGACAACATGGTACACTAGGTACAATTTGACTTTTCTACTTAAAAAGGGGTCCAGTGCCTGGACATCACAGTTGATGGGCTTTATATAAAAGGGCCCAAGGGAGTGATCTGTGATAATCAAAAGGAGCTGCCGTACTTATAGACTGAGAACTCAAGATGGCACATGAATTGCGCCCATTTCACCAAATCTGAGAAAGATGATTGGTGAAAAATTGCCCCCATTCAGAAGGCTGTGCTGATCAGCAAGATTTACCAACCGTCGTTAGGAGTCTGAAGTGGAAATTCCTACAAACAACAACAGATTGATAATGAAATATTGATTGGGGGGTGCACAAGGCAGGGCAGTTTTGTCCATTTTCTTGTGGAAGCTGGAGCCTCCACTGGGCCTGGGTTGGCATTTTCAGCCCCCGTCTTTCCTCCCGTAGACATTGATTGTGATGCTTATTTGATGCTGTCTGGAAAGTGTGACTGTTTCTAATTTTCTCAGGGCCTTTAGGATGTCTCTTTTTTTCTTCCTTCTCATCCTCTCTCCTTATAGATGACTTTTAAAATGAGATAGAATGGCTTGGAGAAAGGCTTGTGCTAGGCAAACTTTGAAATCAATCAATCAGATTGGCCCAGCAGCAGTGGCTATAGTTCAAGGATGACTTTGCCAGACAGCTCAGCCATTACTTACACCAGAGATCACTTCCTCTGCTGTTTTTCCCACTCCATGTCCATCCGAACCCTGGGCAGATGGAACATGTCTGCATAGTGTCAGATGGCTCTGCCTTTTGCTAAAGTGCCAATCAGAGAGCCCTGGTGCTGAAATCCTTTTTTTTTAATGCATAGTACAGAAAATTCACAGGCATCAGAAATATGTGCTATTACCAACCATCTCCGTCACTTCTTGAGTCTCCTGCTTCTTTTTGACACCTGCAAAATTTGTCATCTAAGAATAGAGAGATGCATTCCTTCTCAGAAGCCAGTGTAAGATGGAATGAAGTGCACTCACCTTGGAATCAGAACCCATGCCGCTGGAACCTGATTCTGCCTCTGCATAACTTCAAAACCTTCCTAGCCTAATGTGTTTGGGCCACACACTCCTGGTTTTAAATTTTGATTCTGGCACTTATTAATTGAGGCCAGTTTCTTGTTTCCAATACACAACTTATTTGACTTAAAATATCTACATAATAAATTTCTATTTTTTAAGAGATTACCAGTATATATTTGAAGCCATTCACTGGGTCTCAATTTCCTAATCTGTGAAAGAGGAAATGCCACCTGGCCATGACCTTCCGTATCTTATCTGAAAGTAGAAGTCACTTTCCTAGCTCAAAGATCATGTGTTATACACAGAGACATCGTATCTATACAAAAGGTAGTGGCACTTTGCCAAATGTTTTTTAAAGATGAGAAACCAGCCGTGTTGTTCTAAGCTATTATGAACCTAGACAAAGTGTGTTAATCTGGTGAAATGAACCAACCATAAGAACAAAGTTGAAAGCCAACTATACATTAAAGTGGAGCTCCCTCCACATGAAGAGAACCTAGGCATATGACAATGGGCTGCATCTCCACAAAGCTCAGAAATGAGTGGGATGGGAGGCATAGTGGATAATAGGAAAGGCAAACCTGCAAGGGAGACAGATTCTGAAAAGCTTCATGGAATGAGGCTCCCTTACTGAAAAGACTTAGCAGCACCCATCATGAAAGGGAACTAGTGTTTGAGCTAACCTGATCTAAAGACCCTACTACCTCTGCTTGAAGAATACACTCTCCTAATTCCCTAAAGTCCATGGAGTCACATTACAGACATACTGTAGTTGTTATAAGTGTTGTTCATGTTCTTCCTAAGATCATCACCCAAACTTTGATATTGCTATCTAAAAATGGCAGTTCTGACTTCTAATTTAAGGTCAGATCTAATGGGTCACAACAGACCAATGTTTCTGCTGCAATGACTAAGGGAGAAAAAAGATAAACTGCAAAACTATTTTGAAATATATTGGAGAACTGTTAAAGTAAAAGAAACTAGAAAAATGAAAATTAAAGAAAGATGTTCACCTCCCCAGACTTCTTTTCTTATTCCAGGAATAGGTCAAATTGGGATAAACAGTTTCTGACAGGAGAAAAGAAACCAGTGGTGGTCATGGTGCTTGAATGGAGCTAGGTTAATGGATTGAAAGCTAGAGGATTCCCAAAGCATGGACAGTTTCATCATGGATAAGCCATTGAATTTTGGTGGAATGGGAAACCAGATATTTCATCTGTCTTCTAAAAGACAAAATGAAGTACTCGCAGAAACAAAAGGTTCATGACATTATGTCTCCCTAGATGGAGAGAATGTGATGAGATTGTGTCTCCCTAGGTGGATGACACAAACACATGATCCACATTTCAAGACACTTGCTGGATTTTAACAAGAGTAGAATGGGAGGCTGGTGCTGGTGGACTGAGTAATTCTGAAGATGTGAGTCAGGCTCTGCAGACCTCAGCTGACCAGGCCCATGTGTTCACAGCTGGTGGGTTGGTTAGAAGCTGGTTAGTTTACGATAGTGCTATTAGATGTTTCATCTCTGCTCCATGTAGTTATCTTTCCTGTTCTAGAAGCTTCCCCAAGAAGTAGCAAAGATTCAGGAAAGAGAGTGGAAGTGTTCGAGTCTTTCTGAGACCTAGGCTCAGAACTGGCATGCCATTCGTACCATGACATTCGATTAGTCAAAATAAGTCACATGCCAACAGATAGAAGAGGGGGAAATAGATTGCATTTCTAAAGTCACATGAAATGAGCATGGGTCAGGAAGGACTGGAGATTGGTGCCACCGTGGCCTTTAATTTACCACACAGAAGAGGTTCCTCTGACCAGACAATAGACCACAGCATCTGTGAACTTGAACAAAGGTCAATTGAAAATGTTAAAAGTGTGGTAGAGGAAAAAAAAAACAGAATTAAAAGAAGAACAGAATAGAAGAAATATGTGGGACACACTGGAAAGGTCTGATTAGGTCTACTTTTGAATCTCAGAAGGGAAGGAAAGAGGCAATGAAGCAGAAGGCTATTTCAAGAGACTATTATTAATTATTTTTTCAAAAGTATGAGATTTATAAACACACATACTCAAGAAGATCAATAAATGCCAAGCAGAATAAAAACAAGGCAGGTCACATTCGTTATTATACTGTTGAATACCAAAGGCAAAGATAAATTGCCTTTGTATATGTTAACAACAAACTATCAGAAAAATAATTCTAATACCATTTACTATGGCTTCAAAATTTAAGTACTTGGAAATAAATTTAACAAAATATGGGAAAGTTATTTAAATTAAAGTTTAAAAACAATTTGAAGAGAAGCTGAAAAGACTTAAAGAGATACACCATGCTTGTGGATTGGTGGTGTTTATGTCATTAGGATTTCAATTTTCCCCAAATGAATCTCTAGAATTAATGTAATTCTGATCAAAATCCCAGATTGTATAGGTGTAATTGACAATGTGATTTAAAAAGGTATATAAA
This sequence comes from Glis glis, assembly GCA_004027185.1. Lineage (NCBI taxonomy): Eukaryota > Metazoa > Chordata > Mammalia > Rodentia > Gliridae > Glis > Glis glis. The sequence goes on from PVJS01021164.1 coordinate 21,097, forward strand.
ATGCAAATAACTGGAATAGATGAACAATATTAAAGAAGAAAACAAAGCTGGTTGGTTTGGATTATCAAATACTACTAAATTGTTAGTTATTCACAGAGTGATGTGTCCTTGCAAGTAGAGACAAATATTTCAATGCAGCAGAGAATTCAGAAACTAAACCACCCATGTGCAGCTATGTGATTTACAATAGATGTGCCAATGCAATTCTGTAGATAAATGATGCTCTTTTCAATAAATAATTTGGAATAATTGGACATCCATATATGGAAACTTCTGGATGCCAGGGATGATTTTATTTTTATCTGGGCTACATGACTGCATTTGTATATAAACACTCCTTAAGCTCTACACTTAAATCTGTGAACCTTATAGTTTGCATATTCTACCCCAATGGAAATAATGACAGAATGTATTAAAGGTGGCATTTTGGATTTGTTCAAACATATTATAATCACTATTGGTCCTTAGAGCTTTCTATTTGATGTCTCAGAGCAACCAATCAGAGCAGACTAGGTAGAAGACAGCATAGACCAACAAAGTAGACACCATGCGACAAGCAATGACCAAGAGAAAGAAGGATTCCTGTAGTAGTTCCTCTGAAAATGAGAGGATTAAACAAATTAATTCAGCATCAGGACAGTCCTCCATCGATTACAATCAATATATTGTAACTTCAGATCTTTTCTAAGAAGCCAGCTTCGATTGGTCAAACACGGTATCTGTAGATTATCAGTATGACATGAAGTAATGCTGCATGGGGTGCTGCAGAGAGCCAATTTCAATATTTCATGCAAGACCTAAGTGCTAAAAAGTAATAGTTAACTGTGATATGTGGAATTAGCACTGCATGGGAAGTCAGGAGATCAATGATCTAAACTTCATTCTGATAGTCAAGCCAACTACGTGATCCTCAACTATTTACATCTTCTTTGAGTCTGAGACTGCTCTCCTATAAAACATAGAAGTATATGCACTCTTTTATTTTTCTAAATAAGAGAACTATTTGTCCAAATGGCTTTTAATATAAAACATAAATTAAAATGTCTTAATGGGTAGCATTATGGCTCGAGGATTGCCCTTGGTGTCCACTTGTGTCCTTCATGCTCCTCTGAGACCCGAGGAAGACAGCTGGAAAACCACTGGGAGTAGATAATGCCCAACTCTGCTGTTCTAGGATGAAAGGGAAATCGCAGAAGCATCGCCAAGATAGGTTCACCTATCGCTTTGAATTTCAGTCAGTAATTCTGTTTCAGCCACTGTGCTTAGAAGAGCCAATATTATTCCTTTTCATGTTCATAGAGATCCCTGGATGCAGTGTGCTGCTACCTTAGGCTTTACAGGAGAGGCTGCACGGAAAAAGAGAGCTTCTAATGGAAGATGGAAATTGGTCTTCAGCGTCTGCCATTTTCCTACACTTTCACTTGTTTGTACCCTCTCCTCTAAACCTGCATGCATCTCTTCATCTTGGTGCCCTGGGATGCTCAATCACAGCTCTCTTTCTCTCTCCATAGGTTTTTATTCCCTTTCAGTGACCTAATTAATTTTCTGCTTAACAGGACTTTGCTAAGAATACTGACTTCAATACCCACTTTAAAAGGTATAGTGGAAGCAACTATGGAAGCAGGCTTCTTGAATCTTTGCTTTGCTCAGTGGTCTTGGCAAAGCAGATATATTTCTCTGAACCATTTTAATCATTTGAAAAATGTGTGTAATAAACCCTCTAGAATGCTGTGTGGAATAAAGTTACTATATATGAAGTACAGTTATGCATCTCATAGCCGCATTTTGGTTAAAGATAGACCACATGTATGACAGTGGTCCCATAAGATTATAAGGAAGTTGAAATATTCCTCTCAGCGACTGATGTCATAGCCACCATTTGTGGTGATGCTGGTATAAACAAATCTACCACACTGTCAGTCAAGAACGAATAGAGCACATCAAGGTTGTACAATACATAGTGCTTAGTAATATTATCATTTATTAATGCTAATAAATGATTTGTTATTGGTTTATATAATTACTATATTATACTTTTTATGGTTACTTGAGAATTTACTCCTTCTACTTACTAAAAAACGTTTACTGTAAGATAGTACACTGTGTTACACAGGAGCAATTGCTTATACCTCACATTCACCATGTCTCCTGACTGCATCAGGAGGTCATGTGGAGTGATTGATTGATCGGTACCATCTAGGTTTATGTAAGTACACTGTGTGATGGTTGCTCCGTGATGAGATTGTCTAATGATGCATTTTTCAGAACATATCCCATTGTTCAGTGATGCGAGACTATATTTGATATCATACCTGGCAGACAGAACGCATTTAAAAAATGATATCTATAATAGAGTAAATTACCTTATACTAACTTCTGCAGCTGTGCCATCTTAACCTTTCCATGGTTTTTATATATTAGAATACTGGACCTTCTCAGTCATGGTTTTATGACAACATGGTAAATAGTTCTATGGGGACAGGGAGCTTGTCAATGGGCCCTTTGACCTTAATAACACCTTAGTGGAGGTTGTTAGGAGAAATGCTGGATTGTCATCAGGCAGATTCACAACAAGTTCCAGTGGAAAGAAAGCATGTCTCTGCAGGCAAACTTCAAAGGCACTTCCCATCTCTGTGATTCCCATTAAATCTTATAATTTTGCTCCATTTATAGTATTCTAGGAGTGCAGAAATGTAAACTCTTCTCACCTGCAAGTTCTTCAGGGATTCTTGAACTCCACTACTAATTCCTGCTCTTTAGAACCCAATGAGGGAAAAGTGATTAGAGGGAGGTTCTATTTCCTTGACCCCATCATTTCTCTGACATTAAGGTGGACTAAAGGAAGCCACACAAGCTCGTGGTTAGACATGGAGACTCCTAGAGTCAGACAGCGCAGGTTGCATGGCTCTGCAATGAGTACCTGGACAAGTTAACCAGTCCAGCTAACCACTCATAGGCTTAATTTCCATATAAGCAGGGATAACAATACTGTTTGTTTTTGTCTATCATTATAGTGAAGATTAAATGAATTAGTTACTTGGCACCTGTCTGCTGGAAGAGAGAGCCAAAATCAAATAAACAAATATGAACAATTATTAATTATGGTGGATCTATTAAGGAAACAAATAATATGCTGAAATAAAGCATCAAAGGTGTTGCTAGTGGATTAATTTAGATATAAGGATCAGATGGGTCCTCTTAGAGAAGGTGAGATCAAAGCTGAAGGGAGAAAGTGAACCAATCTTGCGAAGGCCAGGAGCAAAAACATGACCACCATGCTTCCTCTCCACAAATGAGCAAGCAAAGTCAGCAGATTCAAAATCCTACAGTGAGTCATCATGTAGGCAGATAGGGGACATTAAAAAAAGGTCATATAAGACAATAGAGGTGTCTGGGCAGAAAATCATGTCGAGCCCTCCCTCCCTCCCTGCCTCCCTGCCTTCCTATCTTTCTGCCTTCCTTTCTTTTTTTCTCCATCCTTTTCCTCTATTTTCCCCTTTCAGTTTACACAGAAGAAATACTAAGGTCATTCTTCACAGATATAGAAAAATCAGTCCTTAAATTCATTTGGAACAACAACAACAACAACAATAACAACAAAAAACAGAAGAGCCAAAGTAGTTCTCAGCAACAAGAACCGTGCAGGAGGCATCACAATACCTGACTTCAAACTATACTATAGTAATAAAAACAGCATGGTATTGGCACAAAAGCAGACACATAGACCAATGGAGCAGCATAGAAGACTCAGAAATAAATCCATACACTTACAGCCAATTGATTTTTGACAAAGGGGCCAAAAACATGCATTGGAAAAAAGATAGCCTCTCCAACAAATGGTGTTGGCAAAACTGGTTATCCATATGCAGAAAAATAGAAATAAACCCCACTTTCTCACCCTGCACAAGAGTCAATTCAAGATGGATAAAAGACCTGGAAATTAGACTAGAGACCTTGTAGCTACTTGAAGAGGCCACAGGTCCAACATTCCAACACATAAGCACTGGTAAAAACTTCTTTAACAAGACCCCAAAGTCACAAGAAATTAAAATGAAGATCAATACGTGGGATTTCATTAAACTGAAGAGCTTCTGCACAGCAAAGGAAACTATCAAGAACCTCAACAGAGAGTCGACAGAATAGAAGATTTTTGCCAGCTACTCCTCTGATAGAGGACTAATATCTAGAATATAGAGAAAACTCAAGAAACTCACCGCCAAACTTAGTTGAAAATAAAAAGAATGTTAAAGCTATTTTACCTTAACCTGATGACACATTGGAAATAATCTCTCATAACACAAAAAAGTTAATCAAGATTGAGATATAATAACACATATTAAAATAAAATTGAGTAAACATCAATATTAAAACATACTGATGGCTATGAACATGAAGATTGATTCTTTTCAGGGAGACCTGTGAGGCCTTGCTTTGATAAACATCTTCATCTAAGAGTTGAATAGAAGCATATAAGATATGCTTAACAATTCACTGTGGGATGGCTAGACTACAGTGAGGGCAAGAACAAAATTCAAAATGCCTTAGGTGTTATACTGTATGCAAACTAATAAATATAAAATTAAAATAGGAGAATTTCTATATTTACATAAAAATGAGAGATTTTATAAATGCACATGTGAGCAATTTGACTGGAGGGCAGTTCATGTCAGTTCTGAGAACTGGACCTGTCAGCAGCTTGGCCAGTGCGCCTTGCCATAGGTTGTCCAATGAAAGCCCTATTGGGAAGACTGCAGAGGAGTCTGCAGCCTGCACTGGTCAGAGGCCACCTACTCCTTCATGCTCAGTACTGAGCATCATCCTTTCAGAGCAATGTGAAAAAAGTAGGATTGGTCCAGAGGAGAGTTTATTTGGCCCTAGTTATTTAATTATATTTCTGCCATATCTATTTAGTGCCTATGTATACCTTCTGCTCTTTTGAACTGTAACATTCTGTTTTCTGAATTCAGCCTGGCTGGATCCATTCTTGAATTTAGATTTAGACATTAGATGGAGTTTCCTCACAGCACTTCTCTAACTGCATTATCAAAATTAAAACCACCTGAATCCCCCGACCTCACCACCCTCTATCATGCCATTCTATTTTATTTTCTCTATTTACATTTTCCTCTCTGAAATTATCTTGTCTACTTGTTGGTTATAAATGGAAGAATTTCTAATTTTCCCTAAAAATGGAAGGATGAGGGCAAGACTTTGGTTATCGCACTTCTCCATATACAACCACACAGAAATGCTCAAAATAAACATGTTTGAAAATGAATCATAGAAAGAACTGAAGGGAGTGGCTAAGCTTAAGCTGGACCAAAGGCTTCTAGGAGAATTGCCTGCAAATGTTTGCAGATTCTGCATGGGAAATCAATGGTACACTTAGGATCAGTGAGTAGAATTTTAGGAGTCCTATTCGGGCTCGAAATTAAGAGGACCTTTTCTGCCTTTTTGGCTGGTTTGATAACAGTACAGGTAGTATGATGTGACAGGGTCACCCTGAAGGTAACAACTAGAAATTGCATGGTTGTGAATTTGAGATATATAACACAGCTGTGTATAGGTGGGAGGCTGAACTAAATAATATCTGCAGTCATCTTTAGTTGGAAGAATCTCTGCATCTCTAGCACCCATAAAGATGGAGAAAAGCTTTTGCTGGATTCTGCCATTAAACCAAGGATAAACTCAAACCCCGGAGATGCTACCAGAGCAAAGCTTAGAACCAAACAGAGCTCAATTCACCTCTGAGATTATTTTTATTCTTTCTTTCTTTCTTTCTTTCTTTCTTTCTTTCTTTCTTTCTTTCTTTCTTTATTTTTGGTACCAGGGATTGAACCCAGGGGCATTCTATCTCCGAGCTATACCCCCGGCCCTATTTTTTTTTCTTTATTTTGAAACAAGGTCTCGCTAAGTTGCAGAGGGCCTCACTAAGTAGCTGAGGTTGACCGCGAACCCGGATCCTCTGGTCTCTACCTCCCAAGTACTGGGATTACAAGTGTGCGCCACCACGCCCGGCTGAGATTATTTTTATTATTCTTTCATGGTACTAGATTCACAATCACATAGCGAGAAGAAGGAGGAGGAGGAGGAGGAGGAGGAGGAGGAGGAGAAGGGGAGGGATAAGGGAGGGGCAGAGGGAAGGGGAGGGGGAGAGGGAAAAGAAAAGAAAAGAGGGAAGAAGGAAGAAGGAAGAAGAAGAAAAGCAAAACAAAAATGAAGAATGGATAGCAGGAGTGTGCCATTTATGAAACCAGGATTCTAACATTCTGTTGAGCAAAGGCCCTAGTTATTAATTAATAAGACAATTTCCCTAAAACACATTATTCACCAGATTGGCTGTGTTAATGAGGAAGCTTTGCATCTAATTTCATGCACAGCAATGAGCATTTTTATCACAAAAAGGACAAACCTTCTCTATATAATCAAAGCTCTTATTAGCTGCAAACTTCTGGTAAATAATTCCTAATTCCTGAAAGGGAAGCCAGATGCACCACAAATTATCTTCTAGGAAAAGGTGAAACTTCCAATTGTGCATTTAACGTGAGACAGTCCCTCATAAAATAGCTCTGGGGACTCTGTTCCCATCTTCTAATGACATCCAAGGGCCACATAGCAGAGGTCACCACTGGAGCCATCAGCCTGAAAGGACCTCAGCTGGTTACTGATTTGTTTGCAGGGAAGTCTGTTATTCTGGTACTTCCAAAGCACTCTCAATTGAGTGTTTTTTTCCATATAACATTCCATAGAAATTCCTTCTACTCAGTGTTAAAATCAGTTAATGGTGTTATCATTCTCACCTAGAAGTGTCAAAACATCAGGGTCATCAATTTCCACCATGCTACCTCCCAGGTAATTGACAAGTTATTTGCCAGCCTATTTTAACACACCTATGTTAATTTTGTTGAAATATTCACAGAATAGAAAACTTGGAATCTAATAGGTTAAAAAGAAGCAGGCGTTGAAGTTTAACAACTATGACAAGGTTGATCTTTTCCGTCAATGCTAAGTGCCACAGATATTTTCCCTCCCTATCTAATGTGGCACCAGACTCCTTTCTTAATGTCTTAATGACCACAGGCAATAATTAGAGGGGATGGTAGGTCATGTGCATGAACTTAAAAAACAACCTGCAATAATAATGTGCTAAAAAATTGGGTGGCGGTCCCTGAGTGGGACTAGCCAAGCACCCCCTTCTTGTTCCTGTAATGCAGTTCCAGTAAGCAACAAAGCCTCACCGGAGTCTGGTGCCCAGAGGATGGAGGGCTAGGAGGCTAAGTGTGCAGGAAATGCATTTCCTCAGGTCATTCTTGCAGTTTGGGGGCTCCTGTGGCCTCATAGTCCCTGACACTCATCTTGATGGCACTCACTCGCTTTGACTTTGAGGGGACCTTCTACCTGGCCATTGGCTTTAGTGAGGAATCAGGGTCAGGTTGGCACCAAGGAGGAGGTGGTAGGAAACAAGCACTGGAATTCCCCAGACCTAACACCTTTCTGCCCGACTTCATAAACCATGCATTAGAAGCTCTGAAAGGTCTGCTGCTTCCTCTCACCCTGGTACCCTCCCTGCTCAGCTCTAGGTCATGCTCATCTTCTGCCAACCCCATCTATATGTCTTCATTTTGCCTGGACTATAGGGCACAGTAGTTATTTGCACACTGGCTCGTCACCTCTATTAATTTGCAAACACCTTCAAGAAAGAGGTAATGACTTTCTCCAAGTCCCTCAACTCCTGACCTAGTTCTAACAACTCCTAGATACCCAGGCGTTAAAGACAGCTCAGCCAGACTTTAGGAGTGAAACAGCTCTATTGTCTATCCCTGGAGCCAGTAAGAGAATGATTTGTCAAGAAATAAGCCATAAGCCCATTTCCCAAGCCCCAGAAGTGTCTGGGCCAAGTAGTGGAAGAGCTCACAGATGGTGACAGGAACTGACGTGGTCATTTGTGATATGCAGCCCCTTCCATGGTGATCTCTAGAGGTGGCCAAGCTGTTATCTGTTCCTCTTCTCCTTGAGGAGCTTCTGAGTCTCTCTGCATCCATTCAGAACCTTATTGTTTGTGAAAGAGTCTTGTCTTACTCACCAACTCTTTACCATAGTGTCTAGTGGGTCACGATTCATAGGGTTGGTCTTTGTCCTTGTTCACTTTATCTTTGTCAGATCCTGAAATACAATCAACTATCTTCAGACCCTCTGCCACCTTTGCTGTAGCTGTGGATAAAATGCTTGGGTTGTCAGGTTCCTCTTGTGAAGTGTAAGTCTTTCCTCCACTTCCCATTTCTTCCAGCTTTCTACTGCCTCCCCCATCGCCAGTCATTTCATTCCTAACACACATAGAAGGTGCTCAAAAGATTCATGAATAGAGTTGACTTGAAAACCGTATTGACTGAATTCATTGTTTGCTTCAGACAAAATGATCTAGCTAGTTGATATCTAATTAATAAGTAGTTTTTTAATGTAGAAAGAAAAGTTTGAAGAGAAGTCCTTTGACTTCCAAGAATGCAATTAAATCACCTAAATTATTATCAAAATGAATGAATCCTTTAAAAAAGGATTATGTGACTGGCTCTTGATTTGCCTGGGGTGTAAATGAAGCTTGATTCACCTTATCTTAGAGCAGTATTGCTCACCATCCCCCACCTAAATTGTTTTCCGCCCTCTGTATGCTCATGTGACACCAAGGTCAACCCCCATGATGTGGTCTTTAACCTCGTTAGAAATATCTTAGTCATTATGCATTTTATAACATTTCTTTTCTTCCTTTTTTTTGGTGGTACTGGGGATTGAATCCAAGGGCATTCTACCTCTGAGCTAAACCCCCAGCTCTATTTTACTTTTTATTTTGAAACAAGGACTCACCAAGTTGCTGAGAGCCTCACTAAGTTACTGAGGCTAGCCTCGAACCTACAATCCTCCTGTCTCAGCCTCCCAAGTATGGGATTACAGGTATGTGCCACCAAGCCCGGTTTGTAATCTCAATATTGGGGCTTTGGTCCACATCTATTCCTGCCACCCTTACCATTTCATTCTCACTGGATGACTTGACCCTGATTGCAGGAGAAAGGCAAAGTCTCCTTACGTTAAGTGGCGGTTTCTAAAAGGAAACAGGGAGTTGCATGGCTGGGCCATTGTCATGTCTCTTCTAGCATGGTTCTGTCTCCCAGTGCTAGAGATGCTGACTGGGGAAGATCATTGCCAGTGCCCTTCATCTTGTTCAATCCAACTCATTTGATGGTGCATGGGTGACATCAGCACTCAGCTCCACTCTAGCCCCTGGAGCAGATGACTCGAGGTCAGAGGAGGGGGGTCTCCTTGACGGTAGCACCTGCAGCAACCCCTTCCAGAAGTATATCGCATCACTTGGCCAAGAGACCAATGAACGACCTCATGTCTCTTGCTTCTCATGAAACTTCAGCGTTCCCTCATTTGTAGATGAGAATCAGCCTGGTTCTTCTCTACACCCCCTAGAGCCACCTACCTGTCGTGTAGAGCATGTGCTGTCACCTTCTTCCTAGACCACCATCCTGCAGGTCTTTCATGCCATCCACAATGGGAGAGATTGGTGGGCCTCTTGTCTTCATACCTCTCTGCCATTGAAGGTGGAAGGTGGCTGGGTGAATGAGTATATAGAGAACGAATATTTATGACCTGACAAAATTTCTTCTTAAGACAACTGGTTTCCTTCTGTGTGACACTTTAAATTATGTTCTCCAACAGAAATGTTCGAGGCAAACAAGGATTGTTCAGGTGGTGTTCTCTCTACTGGACCATGTGGCATGACATATTCAAATAAATTTGCTAAGAACTTCTAATGTACTCACTATTATACCTCACTATTAAACAAGATTTTACTGCCCTGGCCAGGGCTTCAAGGTAAGGTTATTTGGCTGAGCTCATTACAGCCTACAATGCCACTCTCATTTGGACTTGGAACACAAAGCCATCTTCCATCACCGAAATTACCTGCATAAGGTAGCATGGTCTTTTTTCAGAATCAAATGGCTCACCCTCCACCCCCACCAAATTATTTCAATTATACCCTCAGGTCCCATTCCTCTTTTTTTCTCCAGATAGACTGTGGATAGTGACTCACTGTGGAAACAATAACAAATATTCTGTACACTGTTTTAAAATGATAGTGAGATTGAAACCTCCATTTACAGAGACTGGTAAATGACAACTTCCAGGGGAGGAAAAGTACAAATGCAGAGAGACTGGGGAGGCGAGATGTAAGTACAAAAGAAACCTCCGTCTTGAAGGGGAAGATCACAAGGACCTTCAGACAGTACCCCCACCCTCATTGCTCTCCATTGAACCACCATCAGTCAGCTCATGACTCACTAAATGTCCATGTTGAAATGATGTTCTTCTGGGCCCCAGAGAGCAACATATCCAGCTAGTAACCCCAACCAATTCTCCTTCAATGCTGCCAACATGATCCTGATTTCTCACTAAAGCCCATGGCCAGGTAGAAGGCCCACCAAAGCCAAAGTGAGTGAATGTCATCAAGATGAGTGTCAGGCCGGAGTGGTGGTGCACGCTTGTAATCCCAGTACTTTGGGAGACGGAGACCGGAGGATCCCGGTTCGTGGCCAGCCTCAGCTCAATCTCTCTCTCTCCCCCTGTCTCTCTCTCTCTCTCTCTCTCTCTCTCTCTCTATTTAGTGAGGCCCTCCGCAACTTCATGAGACCCGGT
>PVJS01021165.1:0-31790 GCA_004027185.1 Glis glis
TCCCCAGCCCTATTTTTTATTCTTTATTTTGAAACAGGGTCTCACTAAGTTGCAGAGGGCCTCACAAAGTAGCTGAGGCTGGATGCGAACCTACAATCCTCCTGTCTCAGTCTCCCAAGTACTGGGATTACAAGTGTGCACCACCATGCCTGGGAAGAAACACATGCTTTTTTTTTTTTTTTTTGCGGTGCTGGGAATTGAACCTGGGGCCTTGGGCATGCTAGGCAAGCACTCTACCACTGAGCTACATTCCCAGCCCCAAACCATTGATTTCTTAAGAGAAATCATTTTTGCTACAAAATGGCAAAAAAAGGCTCTTTTTGACTTAACAAAGATCTCTACAAAAGATTATGGCTACCACATAAATAAGAAACAATAACATGAAAGCTTAGGAGTGAATTCTCTAATACATACTCTTTGTTTCAAAACACTCCCAAAAGATTGTGTCTCATTTCCCAGTGAAGGTACTGAACCTATTTAAGCCAATTCTAACCATATTAAAATCTGATGGGCCCTATGAGAATAATCTAGAACAGAAACTTTTTTCAATTTCACATGAAATTCAATCTTCATTTCAAAAGCCCTAACAAGATGTGTGGGTCCTATTGATCTCAAATATACACATACAATCCAGAGTAGGAACTTCAGTGGAGAAGGAACGTGAGAGGCCCCCAGGCCTGTAAGAGATGAACATTGCCAAGTCACAAGTGACTGTCTAACTTTCTTCTAACCTCAAGGCATGCTGGGGCATATTGGAGATGTCAGGGAATGCAGGTGTGCACACCCAGGGCCCCAGCATGTTAAAACATGGCCAAGTCAAGGGCATAGCAACACTGTCCAAATAAACTTCATACAGACATACATACCCAGGGCTTAGAAGAGGTGCTTACGACAGCTGTGGCCGAAGGCCATGTGAGGTGAGTTAACCAGTGTGGCAGTGAAACCACTTCCAACTCTCGTCTATCAAACCCAAACTTAGTTCTCTCAGAGAGTTTGGAAAGCCGAAACCTTGGAAAGAAAAATTCAAAAAAGCCCAGGCATAGGAGAGAATACCATAAAAATCAACAGAGGCCGGGCGTGGTGGCGCACACTTGTAATCCCAGTACTTTGGGAGGCGGAGACCGGAGGATCCGGGTTCGCGGCCAGCCTCAGCTCGCTCTCTCTCTCTCTCTCCTTAGTGAGGCCCTCCACAACTTCGTGAGACCCCGTTTCAAAATAAAGTATAAAAAATAGGGCCGGGGGTGTAGGGCGGAGGTAGAACGCCCCTGGGTTCAATCCCCGGTACCGCAAAAAAAAAAAAAAAAAAAAAAAAAAAACAGCAGCAAAAGGAAAGAGAAAGCATGAAAATTTTTCTTTTTCTTATCTTTTTGCTATTAAATTTCCCTCCAGCCCCTTCCAGAGTTATAATCCTTGCCATCCTTGGTAGGATGCATCAGTGAGTGGAAGGAGTGAACCGGCACCTGTTCACCACTAGTCATCCATCTTCCTGCCCCTCACAGCTGCATTTAGCCACCACAGTTGTCTCCTCAATAACCCACGAGGTCCAGTGACCTCAGCAACCTCCTTCTAGAACTCCTTTTGGCGGCGAATACTTCTGCCAACAGCTGGGTTATAATTTCCATCCAGATTGATTAATCTGCCAGCCTGCGCAAGCAGCTCCCTGCTGGGGGAGATTCTGCACAGAAGCCTGTGGTGGGCTAGAGTGTGAAGTGCATCGGTCTTCTGTCTCACTGCTCCATCCGTGGGGCAGCAACGGTGAAGGGTCAGTCCCCCTGCAGAGCCAGTTCTGTGTGGGAGGTGTTGGGGTGTACTGGGGATTGAACCCAGGGCATTCTACCTCTGAGCTACACAGCCATACTTTTTTATTATTTGTTTTGAAACAGGGTCTTACTAGGTTGCTGCAAGTCTTGCTAAATTGCTGAGGCTAGCCTCGAACCTGCAATCCTCCTGTCTCAGCCTCCCAAGTACTGGGATTGCAGGTGTGCACCACCATGCCCGGCTAGAGCCGGTTCTGATGTGGCAAGGGGCTCTTGTTCCATTGAAGACATTTATGGTTCTCCAAAGTGAGGGGCAGATAGGTCTCTGTCACCGGGTCACCCAGGGAGGAAAGAGCAGCCTTGGGGGCACGTGGGTGACCTCCCCCCCCAAAGGGGGGGATCACGGCCAACAGGGACCATCAGACTGAATCAGGAATCTGAAGTTCAATGTGAAAATGGACTGGTGCTTCCCTTGAGTTTTAGATTTTGTGCCCTGTCACATTAGAGCCTCTGTCTTTTCTTTAAGGACACTAAAAATGACCTTAAAGGAGCCCCTAAGAGCTGCTTTGGGGCTATTGGGTCTCTGATGAAAGACTTCACAGAAATAGCATGAGAGGCCAGCATGGTGGAGCACGCCTGTAATCCCAGTACATGGGAGGCTGAGACAGGAGGATCACAGGTTCAAAGTCAGCCTCAGCAACTTAGCAAGGCCCTGTTTCCAAATAAAAAATAAAATAGGGCTGGGGGTGTAGCTCACAGGTAGCATGGCCCTGAATTCTATCGGGAGGGAGGGAGAGGAGGGAAAGCGGGAAGGAGGAGCATTCAGCAGTTTATGAGATGCTATCTCTGGTCCAGGGGCTTTATCAAATCCCCAAGTCCTGCCTTGAGAGACAGCACCGCACATACCCAGACACCAGTTATAGTCCCTAGGAAATGGAGCCCACTGGGTCCCTCTCAGTCATAGATTTTCTCTGTCACAGGCTCTCAGACACAGCCATTGACCGCCAGTGCCCCCCGTGCCCTCAGTGGCCCCCAGCCCAGCCTCTCCCCCTCTCCACTGCTCCATCAGGATCTACCCTGCCGTAAGGACAAGCCCACCTCAGGTCCTGAGCTGGTGACCTTTACTCCCTGAGATTTCCTCTTCATGTTTAAAAACGGGAGTAATGATGCCATTTTGATGGAACTGGAGGGATCTCAAACATGAACATGTAAAGGGAAGGTCTTTAAAAACTGTGAATGGCCATACAGAAGCAAGCTAAGAAACTGAAGGGGCCGTGGGGTACGGTGATGTTCTGGATGGTGCAATAGGAGAAAAGCCAGGAGGAGGAAGAATCTTCTGGTTCTGATCTGGCCACTGAAATTTCATTTTGTGACTTGGATGCAGGTAGAGAACATTAGAAAGCAGACTGCAAACAAAACAAATGAACGTTCTGAGACCTATATATGATAATAGAGATGCTAACCCGGGATTGTCTCGGCTTTCTATCATTGCAGAGATGGAATAGACCGGTTGTCACCCAGGCCACGCTCCGCACTCAATTCCTGCAAATCCATTTTTTATTAGCGAGGTCTCTCATCTTTTTTAGAAAGCTATCTGGGACAAGAGATTGTAAAGTTTCTGTAGTAAATGGTATCATGCCTTTCAGTTTCTTTTCTATTTGGTGATAATAAATCAATGACTTGCAGTCGGTGGCCCTCAAAAATCTTACATGTCTGTCACAGAAGCAATTTGCAGATGAGTATAATCAGATACCACTTTCAGGGACTTGCTAATTTCTGTTGTCTGATAATCACAAACAATGGAAAACCTTCTCTATCCATGACTGGAATGAGAAGTCCCCTTGACTTGTTACCGTTTCTCTGTGTTATTAGTAAAAGGTGAATGTGGCATTGAAGGAATGAGATATTTTTGAAATGTGTGGTAGATGGTCTTTCTTTGCAACTGGTCTTTCTTTGCTGCGGTAGATAGTGGTTGCCACCACTGGGTTAATGGCTGACACCATGTTTTAGACGACTGGTTGTCAACCAGTGGAACAGGGGCGGTTTGTCCCCTGGGGGACTTTAATAGTGTTCAGAGACATTTTTGGTTGTCATGACTTGGGGGATGCTGCGATTGTCATCAGAGTGTAATGACCAGGGAGGCTGTTAAACAACTCAATGTACAGCACAGCCTCCCACAGCAAAGAATCACCATGTCCAAATGTCACTAGTGCTGAGGCCGAGACCCGGTGCTGTAATGAGCAAGGGAGGGAACGTAGAGCAAGGGAGGGAAACGTGAAGATGGGGCTTTGGTGAGATGGGACTTGACAATTCTATGGAACTCAGAAGCCTTTAGGAATGGTGTCCTGTGTGTTTCCTCTGTAAGAGTTCTCAATCCAGGGTTCTCACCCCTGCCAAGGGGTCTGCGAGTAGAATTCAGAGGTTTTGTATGTTTGGGTAGGAAAATACTACACTTGAAAAAAATAGTAAACTTTATTTTCAAGAGCAGTTTTATGTTCACAGCAAAACTGAACAGAAAGTATAGAGAATTCCCATATATTCCCTGTCCCCCTTATATGCACAAGTTCCCCCACTACAGATATCCCATACCCCACTAGTACATTCGTTATAGTTGTTGGACCTACATTGACACACCATTATCACCCAAGGGCCGTAGTTTGCTTTAGAGTTCATTCTTGGTGTTGTACATTCTATGGGTTTTGACAAATGCATAGGAAGATAGATCTGCCATTTAGTATTGTACAGAGTATTTTCGCTGACCTAAAAATCCTGTGCTCTGCCTATTCATCCCTCCCTCCTTGTTAACCCTGGAAGCCACTAATCTTTTTACTGTGCCTGGTTTTGCTTTTTCTAGAATGCCTTATAGATGCCATTCATCTACTGAAGGATATCTCAGTTGCTTCCAACTCTGGGCAATTATGAATACATCTGCTATAAATATCCCTGTGCGCATTTTTATGTGAACATAAGTTTTCGATTCATTTAAGTAAATACCAAGGGGCATGATTGCTGGATCATATGGTAAGAGTATGCTGAGTTTTGTCACTTAAAAAGCTGCCAGAGCGTCTTCCAAAGTGGCTGTATCATTTTGCATTCCCTCCAGCGACGAATGAGAGTTCCTGTTGCTCCATTATCCTCACGTGCGTTTGATGTCAGTGTTTTAGATTTGCGCCATTCTAATAGGTGCTGCGATAGCATCTTATTATAATTTGCAAGTCTCTGATGTCATATGCAGTCAAACATAATTTCATAAGCTTACTTCCCATCTATATATCTTCTTTGATGAGTTGTCTCTGCAGGTCTTTTGCCCATTTTTTAATCAGATTGTTTGTTTTCTTACAACAGAGTTTTGAGGGTTCTTTGTATAGTCTGGAAAACAGTTCTTAATTCAGATGTGTCTTTTGCAATCATTTTCTTCTACGATGTGGTTGATCTTCTCATTCTCTTGACATCTTTTGCAGAGCAGAAGTTTTTAATTCTTTTTGTTTTTGTTTGTTGTTGCTTTGCCTTTCAGCATTTTTAAAAGTTTTAACAAAACATTTTTGATGGTATACTGTACATCTCAAGTGAAAATATGCATTTAATCATTAAAATATGTAGTCATCCATTCTCAAAGACAAAAGAGCAATTAATCATCATCAACATAGTCACTCATGTCTCCTTTGCAACCTTCTTTACTTTTATTGGTGCATTGTGGTTATACATAATAGTGGAATTCATCTCTACATATCTGTACATGCACATACACAATTTGGTCAACTTCATTCCCAGGACCTTACCTTTCCCTCCCTCTGGTCCCCTTCCTCTAGTCTGCTGCTCTCCCTTCTATTTTCATGAGATTCCCCTTTCTTTTTCTTTTTCTCTCTAGCTTCTACTTATAAGAGAAAACATATGGCCCTTGACTTTCTGAGTCTGGCTTATTTTGCTTGACAAAATGCTCTCAAGTTGTATCCATTTTCCTGAAGATGACATAATTTTGTTCTTCTTTAGGGCTGAATAAAACTCCATTGTGCATATATGCCAGATTTTATGTATTCATTCATCTGTTGACAGACACCTAAGCTGGCTCCATAATCTGGCTATCGTGAATTGCACTGCTATAAATATGGGTATTCATGTATTGCTATAGTATGCTGACTTTAATTCTTTGGGATAAATACTGAGGAGTGGGTTGTTTGGGTTGCTGTTCTTATTGTTGTTGGTAGTAAGTTGGTTCTTTATATATTAAGAACTTTATATATTAAGGACAAGCCACCTCAGGTTCTGAGCTGGTGACCTTTACTCCCTGAGATTTCCTCTTCATGTTTAAAAATGGGAGTAATTTTTCCATTTTAATAATAATAATTCCATTTTGACGGAATTGGAGGGATCTCAAACATGAACATGTAAAGGGAAGGTCTTCGAAAACTGTAAAAGGCCACACTCTGGTGGAAGAGTAGCTGGCAAAGATTTTTTTCCCATTCTGCAGGCTCTTTTTCATACCCTCAATGGTTTCCTTTGCTCTGCAGAAGCTTTTTAATTTGACGCCATCCTTATTCTTGGTAATATTTCCTGAGCTTTAGGAGTCGTATTGAGGAAGTCGATGGCTGCACCTAAATGTTGGAGTGTTGAAGTTTTTCAAATGCTTTTTCTGAATCTACTGATATAATCACATGACTTTTCTTCTCTAGCCTGTTGATATGATGGATTACATTGATTTTTTTTTAATGTTGAACCAGCTTTGCATACCTTGTATAACTCTCACCTGGTATTGATGTATATTTTTTCTATATTATTGGATTTGACTTGTAATAGAGGATTATATTGAGGATTTTTGAATCTATGATCATGAGCGATATTAATCTATAATTTTATTGTAATCGTTTAGTTTTGGTATGCTGGTCTTATAGAATGACGTAGGAAGTATTGTCTGCTTCTGTCTTGTACAAAAGATTGTAGAGAACTGGTGTGATTTCATTCTTAAATATTTAGAATTTAGTAGTGAACCCATCTGGACCTGGTGCTTTGTATTACAGAACATTATTATTCAGTTTTTAATAGCTATAAGCCTATTCAGATCATCTATTTCTTCCTTATGAGTTTAGGCAAATTGTATCTTTCAAGAAACTGGTCCATTTCACTGACAGTGTCAGCTTGTGGGCATAGAGGGTTCATAACATTCTTTTATTTTCCTTTTATGCCCATAGGATGTACAGTGATGTCCCCTCTTTTACTTCTAATATTAGTGATTTATGTCCTCACTCTTTTTCCTTAGTTAACCTGGCTAGAGGCTTGCTGGTTTTATTTTTTTTAAAGAACCAGCTTTTGATTTTATTTTCTAATTTCCTGTTTCCGATTTCATTGATTTCTGCCTTAATTTTTATTATTTTCTTCTGCTTATTTTTGGATTTACTTTTCCCTTTGTTTTTCTAGTTTCCAAAGGTGAAATTTTAGGTTGCTGACTTTTAGCTCTTTCTTCTTTTCTAATATATGCATGCATACTATAATTTTCCAATCATTGCTTTGGCTGCATCCAACAAATTGTGATATGTTGTATTTTCATTTTCATTTATTTCAAGTATTCTTCTTGAGATTTCTTCTTTGTCCCCATGTGTTAAAGTGTATTGCTTAATTTCCAGGTATTTGGGGATTTTCCAGCTATTATTTCTGTTACTGATTTCTATTTTTTCTTTTTTTTTTTTTTGGTACTAGGGATTGACCCAGGGGCATTCTACCTCAGAGCTATACTCTCAACTCTATTTTATTTTTGAAACAAGGTCTAAGTTGCTGAGGCTGGCCTCAACCCTGTGGTCCTCCTGTCTCAGCCTCCCAAGTACTAATTTCTAATTTAATTCCATTTTGATATGAGAGTAGACATTGTATTTCTATTCTTTTATACTTGTTAATGCGTGGTTTGGGCCCCAAGTGTATTCTATCTTGGTAAGTGTTTCTTGTAAAATTTGTTGTTTTCATTCACTCTAACAATTTGTCTTTTAATTGGTATATTTCCAGAAGTCCCCAAACTTATTTGGCTTATCACCCCCTTTTCAGAAAAAAAAATTACTTGGTGCCCCCTGGAAATCTACCTTCTTTAAGTGAATAAACAGAAAAATGTAGTGATAAATTTGCATTCTTTTACTTATCTATATTTCATTCCAGCACCCCTGGGGGTGATATTACCCACTTTGGCAACCTATGATTTAGATCATTGATGTTTAAAGTGATTATTGGTATAACTGGAATAATATCTATCATACAGTTTGAATAATGTTGCTTTTTAAATGTTGTCTACAAGGTACACTTTGTTCTTTGTATTTTTGTCTTCCACACATTTTCTACCTTTTGTGGCTTTAATTGAGCATTTTTATATGAATACATTTTCTTTCTTTGCACACCAATTATACTTCTACATTTACAACTAACCCAAGTTCACTTTCAAGTAGCATTATACTGATTCATAAGTATTGGTACCTTATAACAAAATATTCCTAATCCCCCATCTCATATCATTGCTGTTATTCATTTTACCTATACCTATACATAATTATGTATGCATATATATATGCATACATAATTGAGTACATTGTTGCTATTATTTTGAACAAACTTATCTGTCAGATCAATTAAGAATAAGACAAAGTTTTTATTTTACCTTCACCTACTCATTCTCTGCTGTGCACCCTCTCTTCATGTAGATCCAAGTTTTTGAACTATATAGTTTTCCTTTCCTCTGAAAAATTCCTTTTAACATTTCTTACAAGGAATGTCTGTTGGCCAAGAAAGAAAAGAAAGTGCAAACCCTCAACTTCTGTTCATCTGAGAAAGCCACTTCTCGTTCGCTTTTGAAGGGTAACACCACAGGATACAGAATTCTAGGTTGGTGGCTTTTTTCTTTCATCACTTGAAATATTCCATTCCATCCTCTTCTTGCTTGCATGGTTTGTGAGAAGTTAGATACATTTATTTTTCTTTGCTGTTTCATAGATAAGGTATTGCTGTTGTTGTTCTGACTTCTTTCAAGATACTTCCTTCAGTTTTCTGAAGTTTGAATATGATATTCCCAGGTGTTCTGACATTGATCCTGCCTGGCGTCCTCCAAGCTTGTCTGTGGTTAGTGTCTGACATTAACTTGGGGAAATTCTCAGTCATTATTGCTTCAAACATTGTTTGCATTTCCTTCTGCTGCTTCTCCTTCTGGAACTTCCATTATGCATGCACGTATTACATCTTTTGTAGTTGTACAGTTCTTGGATAGTCTGTTCTGTTTCCCTCCCCTACCAGTCTTATTTTTTCTCTTTGCTTTTCAGTTTTGGAAGTGTGTGTTGTTACATTCTTTCCTCAGCCATGACCAAAGAGTCTAACAGCAGCATTCCTCATTTCCATTGTGACTTTAATCTCTACCATTTCTTTTTCTGAAAAAACTTTACCTCTGTGCTTACATTATTCATCTGCTGTTGTATATCTGTTTTTCCATTAAAGCATATTATGTTTATTTAAAAATTCCTAGTCTTCTGAATCCAACATTCTTGCCCTACCTGATTCTCATTATGATACTTATTCACCCTCTTCAAACTGTTTTTTTGGCTCTGGGTATACTGTGTAAGTTTTTGTTGAAAGGTAGGCATGGTGTACTGGGTAAAAGAAACTGCAGTGCATCCCAGCTACACAGGAGGATCCCAGGTTTGAGGCCAGCCTGGGCCACTTAGCAAGACCCTATTTCAAAATAAAAAGGTCTGGGGATGTAGCTCAGTGGAATTTCTATGGTGGTGGTTAGGAAGCGGGGGGGGGGGATTATTTGGTTTTAGGATTAGGTCTCAGTCTTTTAGTGAACCTGTGACCTTTACATATACTTCTTAATGTCCCCGGTGCTAGGAAGGGACAGGATGGCTCAGGTGGGCTGGTGCAGGGCATTTTCCTTCCCCCAAGTCAGTTACACTCTGATAAAACCCCAGCCAGTGAGGATCCGGTTAACTACTGTCTCCCAAGGGCAGACCTGGTTAAGAACACACTGCTCCAGCATCTTTCAGAAAGGTTCCCTTTTCTCTCCTTGAAGGTAAAACTCACATAAAACTGGGACCCTGGAGCTTTCAACTCTCAGATTTGTCCACTTGGAGCCTCCGAGTGGCCATACCTGATGTGAATTCATCACTCGCAGCTCAGGCTTGTCTTAGCCATGGCTGGTCCTGTGGAAGTTCCTGCTCCCATGAATGGTGATTCTGTCACCAACCTGTCTCTCCAATTTGGGGGGCAGCAATTTGCCCTTTGACCTCATTTCTCTAACAGATCTCAAAAGGTGGAAAAACTGAAAACTGAGCAACTCTTCTATTTGCTGTTAGGATGCAGTTGTGACTTCTAAACTCCTCTCGTGCTACACTGGAAACCACACCTCACTTTGTAAACATACGCCTTGACTTTGGTGGGGTTTGTTGGGGTGTAACCCCATGAATTTCATGTGTTTTGTAGACATGATGGAATGTGAAAACACAAAATACAAATTCCCCAAAATTTTAGCAACATGGTATACTGTGTGTGTGTGTGTTACTGGAGATTGAACCCAGGAGCATTCTACCTCCAAGATACACCCCCCAGCCCTTTTATTTTTTTTTTGTTTTGAAACAGGGTCTCACTAAGTTGTTGAGAGCCTCTCTAAGTCCTGAAGCTGGCCATGAACCTGTGATCCTCCTGTCTCAGCCTCCCAAGTGCTGGGATCCTAGGCATGTGCCACCACGCCCGGCCACAGTATACTGTAGAATATCCATTGTTTATCCTCGGGATTGTAGAGGGAGAGGAATTTAGGCAGGCCAAGATGTTGACTCTTCAGTCTCCCATCCTTTCTCCTCCCCTCATTTCAATTTTCTCCGTGTTCTTTTGCCTTGGCCCAGCCTCCCTAATCTCTTCTCCCTCACAAGTCCCTGGAGCGCTGCAGGATGGAAGCACGTCCCCAAACCTCTTCAGCTCATGTGGAATGCTCACCTTGCATCTGCCAGCTTCAGTGCCGCCCGGCCCTTTCCAAGAACACAGCTTCTCAGGCCCTCCGGCTGGGAGGAAAGGTTGGCATTTCTAAACTACTCCTCTCCACTCACATTCACATACAGGAATTCCTGAGTTTTGGGGCCCAGACCATCTGCGTGCATTGCCAGCTACACCTCTTCATTTTGTCATTTACTGCCTTCAGATGACCAGCCCACACTTGTGAATGCTTTTGTGCCCATTCTTCTCTCCTCCAAGCCCTGTCATCCTCCCAGCAGTGACATCAGTAACCACAACCTTGTGCCCTTCCCCACACCTGACTTGAGCTCCTTTATCCTGTGTGTCCTCAATACTATGTGAGCACCTGGGGCTATTCCACCTTCAAAACTCTGCTTCCCATTCTGACTACAACCTTCTAGAGGCAGTGTCATATAGCAGGAACAGTGTGGGCTTTGAGGTCAGGCTGTCTGGGTTCAAATCCCAGCTCTGCCATGGACCAGCTGGGAAACTTTGGACAAACTGCCCAACCTTCCCATGCTTATAGGTTGTGAGTAATAGTCCCATCTCATAGAGTTACTGGAGAGTTGAATGAGTTCGTGTGTGCCAAGAATCTAGCACAGTGCTCTGCATATGGCCAGAGCACTGGCTTCCATCACGCTCCTTCCAGACCACTTAAGCTCTCACTTCCTTTATTCCTCACCTTCCTCAGGCGTCTAGTCTCCTAATCTGTTTCCCCCAAAAGTATCTATGTGTTCCTGTCTTTACCCCATTCCCTACCCAGCCACTGTCTCTCACATCGCTTGCTTAATATTTGTTTAGTTAATCAGTGATGCATAACTTCAACTACACTCTCGTTCATACTCTCCATCCCTGTCCTTGTCCTTTTCATAAACCACACCCAACAATACACCAACTCAGATCTAACCAAAGATCCACCTTCCCGCCTCCTCTCTCTGAGATGTTGACCTCTTCCACTACAAATTCCCCATCTCTTATGTCCACTCTACCTGGACATTCCTTTATCTATCTCAAGTTAACTCTTTCCATTCCTTATAACAGTGACTTCTGTCCTTTAACACTTTCCACAAATCCCCTCTTCTCTTACCACCCTTCCTCAATGGTACATGACCTTGCTTCTTACTCTATAGAAAAACAAACGGGCTCGCAGGTAGGGACTTCAACTTTCTTCTCCATTCTTTCAACATTTTTGCATCCCCTAACCTTCCCATTCCATTGGAAAAGATGTCCCTCTCTTGAGTTAGGCGAATTCCTGCTCTGACTGTCCAATCCATCTGACCTGAAGCTACATGAGAAGGAAGACTTGCATGTGGTAGCAGAGGTTATTAGTATTTAATGGCAGAAGCAGACCAATTCTTTTCAGATATCAGCAGACAGATCTAAGAATAAGTTAGACACTCTGGAAAGGCCAGTTTCTCTCACACGGGGAACGCACAGAAAAAGTATTGCATGACAAATTCTGATAAAATCATAATAATTACATAAAAAAAGACAATGAAATCAAAGCCTGGTCAAGATCAACATTCCATCAAGAATAAACAAACCCCCACCCCATCCAAACAAAACAAAACAAAACCTATTTTACAGCCAGCTATTTAATAAAAATATTAACTACTTGGCTAATTCCTGAACATAAAGATTGTTAGGTATCAGAATTGTTCATCACAGGGTATTGGAGGTCTTTAAAAGCAGGATAGAAGCCCCAGGTGTGGTGACACATGCCTGTAATTCTAGTACTTGGGAGGCTGAGACAGGAGGATCACAGGTTCAAGGACAGCCTCAGCAACTTAATGAGACTCTCAGTAACCTAGCAAGACCCTGTTTCAAAACAAAAAATAAAAAGGGCTGGGGGTGTAGTTTGGAGATAGAATGCCTCGGGGTTCAATCTCTAGTACATAAAAAAAAAACAGGATAGAGCTGGTCGAGATGGATTGAGTGCCCATCCCAGGGCCTCTACTGTCTCTAATTTTGCTTCTGTGTTAACATTTTAGATCTAAATGTCCGAAACATGCTGATTTTTTCAGACAAAGACAAAGAACCCTGATGGTGGATGTTTTACATAGAAAAGCAAATAGCTCAAAATATATCACACTATTTCAGTTACAGAAGCAGCAACTGAAAAAGAAAAATAAGGCCTCTGGAAAAAAAAATTGAAATATTTCCTCCCCATGAAACCAAGCTTACTGTTTCTCCTGGGAATGCGATTTATAGTTGGGAAATGAGATGCGGGGCTAGCTACTGCCTTTCAAATATATTGTATATAGGAGGCTGCACTGGAAAGATGTGCAAGGACCGCGACATCTCATGACCCCTTGAGAGTTACACCGGTGAAGTCAACGTAATGGACGAGCTTAGATGGCTGCAGGAGTTGCTTTAAGGATAAGGGTGGTTCCCCAGTAAAAGGAGGAAAACCAGTAATGAGGACTTTGGTAGAGTAGAAATAAAAGAGGCCTAGGCTTAGACACAACTGAATTTGAATCCTGCTTATCCACTACCTAGTTGCATGACTATCCACTTAACCTCATAGAACCCAGCCTTAGAGTGTAATCTTACTTACACTGTATATTGGTGGTGAGCAATAAGCTAAGTGATAAGTGGACAGTTTCCCCCTCTCCCTTGCTTTTTGCTCATAAATCCAAACAAGGCAGAATTAAATGGGAAAACCCTGCAGCCCAACCCTTTGGGTTACCATTTTGAAAAGAAAGAGGGGAATGAACTAGTCTCTGGTCATAAGGCAGGATTAGAAATATCCATGCTGAGTCCAAGTATAGCAAAGGCTCGTCTTACTCTTCACTGAGCTCCACCCTGAACTCAGCAATATAACCTAAAAACATAAGTGTGGCTGGGAAACCACTGATTTAGTCAAATTAGTCTCTAAAATAGCCTCTTTGGAAATTGGACAAGTAAAAAAGTCATTTCTACAAATATTAGTGAAAAGCTTTAGTTAGCTGAGCAAGTAATCTTAACTTGCTCTATCTTACAGAAACAAGATTCATATATTTTATAAATTAGTGAGTTTTGTGTTATTTAACCTGGCACATAGTTAAAATTTTAGAATGAAAGTCATAAAGTATACTTCTGTCTGTAGTTCAAGTCTTTCAGTATGTATGCGACATTTTTCTACCTCTGGATGGTATTGTTGAAATCAAATGATAAAGGAGCTCTATTGGCTTAAAATAATGAGCACGTAACTGGGCATGTTGGCACATATCTGTAATCCCAGCAGCTCAGGAGGCTGCTGGGATCCTGGTTCAAGGCCAGGTTCAAGACCAGCCTGGGAAACTTAGCGAGACCCTATCTTGAAAGAAAAAGGGCTGGGAATGTCCAGGGGACCAATCTCCAGTACCCAGAAGAAAGGTGTTTATAAGCTCTTAATAGAAACTAACCCAGAATGGTTTTCAAATTAATGTGATCTGAGATAATCCTTGGTAAATAAAACCTAAATGTGTCACTTTATTTAAAACAGGCATTTCTTCAAATTTTCAGCATTACATATAGATGTACAATTTTTTGTATGTAGTACTGGGGATTGAACCCAGGGGCATTCTATCTCTGAGCTACACCCCTAGCCCTATTTATATTTTTAATTTTGAAACAGGATCTCACTAAGTTGCTGAGAGTCTTGCTACTTTGCTGAGGCCATCTTGAACCTTCGATCCTCCTGTCTCAGCCTCCCAAGTACTGGTATTACAGGTGTGCACCATCACTCCCAACTTGAGATGTACAACTTTTCCTACCTCAATTTATCAGTAAAACAAACTCATGGAGTACTTTGAGAGGCAGAGACAGGAGGATCTGGGTTCACGGCCAGCCTCAGCTCTCTCTCTCTCTCTCTCCTTAGTGAGGCCCTCCGCAACTTCGTGAGACCCAGTTTCAAAATAAAGTATAAAAAATAGGGCCGGGGGCATAGCGCGGAGGTAGAACACCCCTGCGTTCAATCCCCAGTACCGCAAAAAAGAAAAAACAACTCATGGTATCTCTGTATTACAAAATGTCAAGAAAATAAGATTATGGGTGCTGTTCAATGTCTCATTTTCAGGAATAATCCAAGAATTTAAAAAAACCAAGTTAAATATGTGTAAGATAAAAGTCCTATGTGAAAGATGCCCCCATATACCAAAATGTTTTTTTTAATATTCTTATCATCAAGAATAAAAAGTTGAAGCTGAGAGAAATTTACACAAATGACAATTCTCAGGCCTAGACGACAAAAAACAAAAACAAAACAAAACAAAACCCTGAGGTCAGAGATAAATTATTCCTCCCCTATAGCTTTTCATTACAGTGAGACTAAAGATAGTTGGGTCTTTTAGTAAACATGTTCTGTGCATATACATCTAGAAATGATGATTCATAGATTTGTCAATAGCGTGGCAGTTCACAATTGCTTGCTTCCTCGTTTTCACTAAAAATTAATGTTATTTTTTTCCTTAGCACTAGAAAAAACAACAAAGAAATGAAGGTTATTAATGGTTAAGAATTCCTATTAATATATGTAAAAATAAATTATCAGCCAATAATAAGGGCAACAATTCTATATGCAAGTATACAAAGAAGGTAAGATGTGTTTGGGATCAGGAAAAGTATTCTTTTTCTGTATTCCCAAGTATTCTTTTCCTGTAAGATATGAGTATTTGCTTTGTTAAGAGAGAGTAGTTTTTGTGCTAAAGTAGAATAAGTAGTTGTTCCACAATAAGAAGGAGGAAAAATGCACGACAAAAATTGAATATAAGAAAGTTGTAAGCCAGGCATGGTGGCGCACACCTGTCATCCCAGTACTTGGGAGGCTGAGACAGGAGGATCAAAGGTTCGTGGCCAGCCTCAGCAACTTAGCAAGGCCCTCCACAACTTAGTGAGACCCTGTTTCAAAATGAAAAATAAAAAGGGCTAGGGTGTAGCTCAGAGGTAGAATGCCCCTGGGTTCAATCCCAGTACCATAAAAAAAGAAAAAAGAAAAAAAAGTTGTAGAAGGTTTGTGAAGAAGGAATTTCATATGTGATCAAGCTAGCTAAGAATTGAAAGTATTTGTAAGTTTTTTTAAAAAAATTGGATATTAATATCAAAAGTACGTTGATACGAAACTAGAATTTTTTCCTCTACTAAAACAACAAGGTTTTCTTAGAGCATCAATCTGCTCTTAATAAGAAATTGGAAAAGGCTTTTTTTCAACCTTTTAAATAATTGGCCTAGGAAACAGATTGTGTTTTACTACGATTATTAGGTCTTTGATTACTTAAGGACATTGGGCTCTCTCTATTAAAAGATTTATGGTTTTTCTACAACTACATGGCTGGTTGTATTTGCCTTTGAAGGCATTTAATTATCACTCAGGTTAAATAAGTATTATTTCTCAGGAGCCTGTGATCCTATTTTAATCAAGGGTTTTAAACCTTTTGGCATTTTGACAACTTCCAAAATCAAATTTTAAATTAAGCCCTTTTGACTTTGAACTTTGGGAGTTTCTGGATGGATCTTTGGAATATCTCAAAAGACTTTGTTCTCTCCCTTTATAAAACCAGAGATATTAAATTACTTATTTAATATGTTAGAATGCATGAGAAGCATTACCAAATAAGTGATGCTGAACCTTCTTTAAGTCATATTGCGTGGGTATGTTATTAAGATGTCTTTCAAAAATTGTATGAAATTCCTAGAAATATGACAATCCTGGTACAATGCTGCCAGCTATAGTTCTAGATATTAACTATTGTTTATCACAGAAACAATGAAATTTCCTTATCAATTGCATTATTAATGTACTCTCATCAGATCTTTAGCCATGACCATTTTGGTTTTGTTGTTGTTGTTTGTGGTACTGGGGATTAAACCCAGGTGCATTCTACCTCCTGCCAGTCCTATTTTAATTTTTTGTTTTTGAAACCAGGCCTCACTACCCAGGTGCATTCTACCTCCCGCCAGTCCTATTTTAATTTTTTGTTTTTGAAACCAGGCCTCACTAGGTTGCTGAGAGTCTTGCTACTTTGCTGAGGCTAACTGCAAACCTGTGATCCTCCTGTCTCAGCCTCCCAAGTAACTGGGATTGCAGGCATGTGCCACCACACCTGGCTAGCCATGGCCGTTTTAAGTTTTATCGTCTACATTTTATTGTTTTACTCTGGTGCTTTCTACAAGAAACTGTAAACCTAAAGTGTTTCATCTTTGAGGGGATTCATGGAAAGGACTCTGACAAGAACAAGTTTCACATAACTCCAAGATCAGCCCATTGGACTTGGTAAGGATTTCCAGAACTCTGATGAAATAACTACTTGGTTCATAAAACCCTTAACCCAACATTAAACAGAACAAGCGTCAAATACCAAGGAAATGCCTTGGCACATTTGCATCCTGCCAGCTAGTACTGGAACTTTTAAGATATGCAATTTGAATGAACTCCAAAAGACTAATCAAGTCAAATTACTTATGAGAACTTATTTAATAAACAATACCGTGCACCTGAATTAGAGAAGCAAAGCTGGTACTTAAAAGGATGCAAGTTCAATGCTAATCACAAAGGCCTGGATGGCTAGCTGGTCCTTCCCAAGGCCTTAAAGCTTCCATTCCTAAAACTCTGTTCTCCATGACTCAAAAATAGGTGAGTAGATGAAATGGTACAAATTATGAAAAATATATAAAATTTCTAAAATGAGCCAGGTATGATGGTGCACCCTTGTAATCCCAAAACTTGGGAGGCTGAGACAGGAGGATCACAGGTTCACAGCCAGCCTCAGCAACTTAGCGAGGCCCTGTTTCAAAATAAAAATTTAAAATAGGGCTGTGGGTATAGTCCAGAAGTAGAATGCCTCTGGGTTCAATCCCCAGTACCTCAACAACAACAATAAAAATTCTAAAATGGTTTATAGCAAATGTTTAGTTTATCAAACCAGTAATCTTGGTAAGACAAATAAAACTTCAGGATGTACATTTCTAGCACCTGCTAGACTTGATTCTTATAATTGTACTCTCAATGAGATATCAAGTTGTTCTTGTGATATTCTCTGGTGGGATAGAAGCTTTCTCACATAGACAGCCCAATGCTATAACAGTAGCTAAAAATTTATTAAAAGAAGTGTTTCCCTTATGAGGCATTCTTAAAGAAATCTCCAGAAATAGGGGTGCTCATTTTGTTGGAAAAATTATAAGCCTCAAAGATAAATACCTAAGAATAAATCTAAGCAAGTAGGTGAAGGACCTCTACACTGAAGAAAGAAATTGAAGAAGACATTAGAAGGTGGAAAAAACTTCCATGTTCTTGCACAGGCAGAAAAAAAAAAAAACATGGTCAAAATGACCACATTGCCAAAAGCAATCTACAGATTTAATGCAATCCCTATCAAAATGCTAATGACATTCTTCAGCAAAGTAGAAAAGACAGTCCTAAAATTCAGATGGAAGAACAAAGACCCAGAATAGCCAAAGCAGTTCTGAGTACTGAGAGCAAGGCTGGAGACAATACTTTATTTCAAATTGTACTACAGAGCTATAGGAACAAAAACAGCATGGTATTGGCATAAAACAGATTCACAGAAAGATGGAATAGAAGATACAGAGACAAATCCACACAGTTACAGCCAGATAAGTCTTGACAAAGGTGCCAAAAACATATTTTGGAGAGAAGACAGCATCTTCAAAAAATGGTGCTGGGAAAACTGAATATCCATATGTAGAAGAATGAAATTAGATCTCTCACCCTACCAAAAAAAAAGTCAACTCAAAGTAGATCAAAAACCTAGGAATTAGACCAGAAATTTTGCAACTACTAGAAGAAATAGGGCCAATTCTCTAACATATAGACACAGGCAGCCACTTCCTCGATAAGACTCCTAAAGTTCAGGAAATAAAACCAAGAATAAATAAATTGGATAGCCTGAAATTAAAGAACTTCTGCACAGCAAAGGAAATGATCAAAAGCACGAAGAGAGAGCCTAGAGAATGGGAGAAAATCTTTGCAAGCTACTCCACTGATGGAGGATTAATATCCAGAATATACAAAGAACTCTAAAAACTTAAAAAAACTCCAAACACAAAATGGGCAATTTAACTAAATAGACACTTCTCAAAAGAAAGTAAACAAATGTTCACCAAATATAAGAAAAAATGTTCAACATCTTTAGCAATTAGGGAAATGCAAATCAAAATTACACCGAAGCTGGGCGTGGTGGCGCACACTTGTAATCTCAGTACTTTGGGAGGCGGAGACCGGAGGATCCGGGTTCGCGGCCAGCCTCAGCTTGCTCTCTCTCTCTCTCCCTAGTGAGGCCCTCCACAACTTCGTGAGACCCGGTTTCAAAATAAAGTATAAAAAAATAGGGCCGGGGGTGTAGCGCAGAGGTAGAACGCCCCTGGGTTCAATCCCCGGTACCTCAAAAAAAAAAAAAATTACACCGAGATTTTATCTCCCATTAGAATGGCAATCATTAAGAATACAAATAATAAATGCTGGTGAGGGTGCGGAAGAAAAGGAACACTTATACATTGTTGGTGGGATTGTAAATTAGTACCACCACTATGGAGATCAGTATGAAATTTCCTCAAAAGACTAGGAATGGAACCACCACTCTTGGATGTATACCCATGTTTATAGCAGCACAGTTCGCAGTAGCCAAATTATGGAACCAACCTAGGTGTTCATCAACAGATGAATGGGTAAAGAAACTGTGGTCTATACACACAATGGAATTTTACTCATCCATAAAGAAAAATGAAATTCTATCATCTGCAGGAAAGTGGATGGAACTGAAAACCAGCATGTTTCGTGAGATAAGCCAGATTCAGAAAATCAAGGATTTTTTTTTATATGTTGAAGCTAGAGAGGAAAAGGAAAGAAAGGGACCTCGTGAAAATTAGGAGAAAGATGAGTTGAGTAGTGGGAGGAAGAGAGGGAAAGGAGTAGTATAGGGAAGGAGACTGACCGAATAATGCTATATCACTATGAATCTCATTATCATGTACAATTACAATGCACCAATAAAGATTTTAGATAAAACTTCAGTGTTTGAAGTCTTGGGTCACATCTCTCAACTCAACAGGCCCCCCAGACTCTTAGGACATACCCACTGGTGACCTCAAGGTAAAACTGACCCTGAGAGAGATTTCTCCCTAGAAGCAGAGAACCTCGTAGATGCCCCAAATCACAGATCATGATTTCTCTTCTCTTTTTTTTTTTTTTTTTTTTGCGGAACCAGGGATTGAACGCAGGGGCATTCTACCTCCGCGCTACACCCCCGGCCATATTTTTTATACTTTATTTTGAAACCGGGTCTCACGAAGTTGCGGAGGGCCTCACTAAGGAGAGAGAGAGAGAGAGAAAGAGAAAGATCTGAGGCCGCGAACCCGGATCCTCCGGTCTCCGCCTCCCAAAGTACTGGGATTACAAATGTGCGCCACCACACCCGGCGTATGATTTCTCTTCTCTGACACAAAACCTCTGTTCTTTCCCCTGTGCCATCTTTCTGTTTCTGCATGGCAAAATAATGCTTTGGTTAAGCTTTCAAAATCAATAGGTTCTGTGGGAAACTTAACTGAATGCTGGATATACTATGTTAAAGCTAAGTCCCTCCATGATCTCAGAGAACCTCTGGCTTCCCCTGTGACAAATTTCACAGACATTCCAAATGTGACTGCCCATTCACATTGCACATCTGGTCTCTCTATAGAGGTAGGCTTTTAAGATTCACCTACTCAGATTCCTCAAAGGCCTTGAAGTTAAACTATGCCATCAAACGAAGAAAACCAAAGGAAATTCATAACCCTAATTCTCCAATTGTCTGTAACGTCTAGCCAGGCAATAACTTAATAGGGGAGCATTGGATAAGTACTAATAGGGCTACAGGTAACCCTAATGTATAAGACACATCCCACAGGGAATTATCTGTTGTGGCCCTCAGTATTTATTTTTACCTGTATAGTATTTAACAATCAATTATATGTGCTGACAATTCCATGTCTCAATAAGGCGACGGTAAGAGGTCAATGTGGGTCACTCCATAGCCAAATAGAAACTGAACATTACTATAGACCTCTTATACCCTATCACATAAATAGGAGTGTTAACCAGCCAGTGGCACATTCCTCTAACTGGTTATCTTTAGGTAGAAGGCTCCTTCCTTCACATGTCATAAATTTAAGTTTAAATCTGTTCCAAACAATAACTACTCTAGCTGACTACCAAAAAGGCTGATGTTGCCCAAGAAACTTCTCTAAACTGCCTTGCTGAAGTTGTTTTCGATAACAAGATTGCCTGGGACTCTGTTGGCTGAAAGGAGGGAGTGTGCCTAATAGCCAACACCTCCTGTTACACTCAGATAAACATGTCTGGTGTTGTAGAAACTCTGGTACAAGAAATCAGTAAACAGGCTACTAAGATTACTAATCTACTAAACAAATAGAATCCTCATCTGGGCCATTCTTTATTTCATTTTAATTGGCTTGGTTTGTGGGGATCCTTGTTACACAGCATATTTCAACCTCTTAGTACCACCCTCCTGTTCATCATCATAATTATCTCCCCAGTGCGCTGTATCCTCTCATGTGTCTCAAATCCCCGGAGCACCAGACATCTGAGTCCAGTTAGAGCAACAAAAACATGAAGAGAACATAAATTATTCAACTGACCTTACTGATTCATGACTTGTGAATTCCATACTGAGCCCAAACAAGCCCATTATAATGGTGACAGAGAGTGGTACCAATGCCCAAGACTTTGGTTAATCTCTCAAGATTGAGAGGCTGACCAGAAAGGAAGAATTGTTAAATAAGCAAGAGCCCATCAGCCCAAGTCTGTCTATGTAACACACTGCAAACTAACTTGGTAGTAAAAAACCAAAACCTAACTTTGGGATGTATTTTTTGATAACAAATAGCCTAATTTCAGCCACTCACAGGCAGCCAACTGATCAGACCATGCCCAAATAAGGCAGATGCCTAACTATAGCCAATCAGGTGACTTTTCTACTTTGCTTCCTGTTCCGCCTATAAAAGCTCACGCAGCAGGGTGGAGCTCCCTGAACCTCTTCTGGTTCCAAGTCCAGCCCAATTCATTAACTGGTCTTTGCTCAAATAAACTCTGTCAAATATAATTTGTCTGAAGGTTTTGCTTTCCACCATTGCCCCAAGACTCATAAGCTACATTTGGTATTGGGGCAGATAAGGTTTCCTTCCCCATTCTGTCCTTGGCCTATTTCCCTCCTTTTATCAACATGATTTCTCCACTACCCCCCAAATTG
Source organism: Glis glis (assembly GCA_004027185.1). Lineage (NCBI taxonomy): Eukaryota > Metazoa > Chordata > Mammalia > Rodentia > Gliridae > Glis > Glis glis. The sequence goes on from PVJS01021165.1 coordinate 21,947, forward strand.
GGGATTATCCTACTTGGGAATGGGTCCACTTGCTCCATCTCATCTGATGCTACAACAAAACTCCACTGTTTCCTGTAGTCCCCATGTTGACGCCACCACCACTACATTCTGCCCCTTCCCCCAGTAGGATACGGGAGGACAGTAGCGCAAAGACTGGGAAAGAGCAGAGAAAGCCAAACAAAAAAGCAAAAGAGAGGCCAACGCTCTTATTGCTGGCTTTCCTGTTTCTAGTTTGAGTTTCTAAATTTGGCAATCAAAAATTCTGCCCCCTGTCCCCGGGGTTTCCAAAAGAAAAGGACAGCTCTCCTTCCTGTCCAGTTTCTGGTGTTCCTGATTTAGCGTTAAAGAGATACCACATTCCTCTTCCAAGGCCACCTCAGGAAAGAAGGAGATTCTGATTGGAGGTTTAGCTTGTCAACAGTGTTGCCAATCAACTGCTTGGTAAATATGATTTGGTGCCAAGTCTCCAATAAGAAGATCCAATAAGAAGATACAATGTTCTTCCCCATGTTTGTGCTGGGGTGAGTAAAGATTTCACACCCATTTATCTAACTTCTGCTTATGTTTCTACAACAAATATTTCATGTGCATCTACTATGCGCCTGAGTGTTGGGTGCTAGAAATACATAAAGTGCTAATGGAATTGTGCCTGATTTTCCTACTCCACACTGTAGCACATCATCGCCTCAGCTACAGGCCCGCTTATCACCTACGGGAACTTGTATTCTCAGACTATAAGCCTTGTTGGCAAGAACCCAAATCTTCAATATATTTATTTGTATTTTATTTTATTTGTGGTACTGGAGATTGAACCCAGGGACATTCTACCTCTGAGCTACACCCCCAGCCCTATTTTTATTTTTTATTTTGAAACAGGGCCTCGCTAAATTGCTGAGGGCCTTGCTAATTGCTGAGGCTGGCCTTGAACCTGTGATCCTCCTGTGTCAGACTCCCAAGTACTAGGATTACAGGCGTGTGCCACCACGCCCAGCTCCAAATCTTCAATTTAATTGCTTTGTACTATACAACAAGAGCTTAGCAAAGAGGAGGTACTCAGGACATGACTTAATAGAGTTGAGTTTACCAACAATTTAATAAATGACTCATATGAAGAGTTAAGGGAGATGTGTGGCTCGTAGATTTCATTTAAATAATAATAATGGTCAAAACACTAGAGTGCATATTAGAGGCCAGACATTGTGCTAAGTGCAGCTCCCTGACGATCCTGTTGTGTGTCTTCTATGATTTGTATCAACCCCTAGTTTATAGATGAGGAAACAGAGGCTTAGAAGACAGGCCTAAACGGTTCCTGCTACTGGGTGGCAGCTCTAGGCTTTGGGTTCATGCAGTCTGACTTCAGAGCCCAACTCTCTGCCACTGCGCTATCCTGGCTGTCAGAACGTGGGGGAGTCCAGAGCCTCCCAGGCATGTTGGATATCATAGATCAGAATTTGACATGGCTAAGCCGAGCGTGGTGGCGCACGCTTGTAATCCCAGTACTTGGGAGGCTGATACTGGAGGATCTGGGTTCACGGCCAGCCTCAGCTACTTAGTGAGGCCCTCTGCAACTTAGTGAGACCCTGTTTCAAAAGAAAGAATAAAAAATAGGGTTGGGGGTGTGGCCCAGAGGTAGAATGCCTCTGGGTTCAATCCCTGGTACTGCCCAAAAAAATTTGACATGGCTTCAGGCAGGCAGGCCATGCGTATACTTCAAAGGGAACGACTACCTTCACCTCCAAACCCTGCTCTCTTTTCTTTTCCTGTCTACTTTCAGGACTTTTCCTGGAGTAACTGAATTCCTCTCTTTCTCCCCTAATGTAAGAGTCATTATAAGAGTCAATATCTAGATCCCAGGTCCAAGGCCTTAAGTTACTAGGAGACTAAATATGCATCTGGTGACCAATTGAAGACCAAAAGGAGTCAAAATTCGAGTCCTTGTTTTTAAGCTGATTCTTGTATATCTAATGACATTATGGAGACACCTGGCAGGTGACTGGGCTGTGCATGGACTATAATACTACAGACAAATATTAGGTTACTGAAGAGAAGAATTGTACTGGTGAGCTAAGTAGCAAAAGAGCCAAACATCACTGTGAATGGTTCCTGAATGAGTTCTTCCCTCTTCGCAGTAACAAGGAGATCCTGAGAGAACTGTATAATAGGGTATGTGGCCGCCAAGAGCAAAGACCACATATCCCTGCCTGTCTGGAGCTATTTGTGGCCGTGTAAGTTTCCACCATGGGATATAAGCAGAGGTGGCATGTACAACTTCTGAAAAGTATTTCGTGAAGGGAAAGGCATGTCTCTCTCTGCCTCTGTTTTCCTTCCTGCTGGCTGGAATATGGACATGATGGCGAGAACTAGAACAGGCATCCTGGACTATGAGTTGGAGTTAGCCATGAAGACGAGAGATGGTAGAGCAACCAGATGGAAGGACGTTCCATTCCAGCCTGGGATGCGCACCTGACTTTCACATGAAAGAGAAATGAACTTCTACCTAAGCCACTGTACTGGGGTTTTGTGATCCTTGAGCTGAACCTAACTCTAAAAAATACACATCTATTTCCCCAATAGGATGTGAGTGGTTTTGCTGGCTTACAGAGAAAATTTACAACCACAGGCTCATGTTCTAAATCAATGGAAGTAATAGCCTGCCCTGACTCTATGGAGGAGTCACATCGGATCTAGGAACAAAAAACTATTCCCTGAATATCACTATGTCTGGGTTTTCTGGCCAGAGGAAAGTACAATCATGAGTTATATGGAGGTAAATCACCGTGGGTGCAGAGATTGTCAAGAATTTAGGTGGGAAGATGAGGCCAAGGTCATGTACATTTTGTGGCTCTTTGGATCTAGAGATGTGTGCATCACAATGACAGGAAGACTGGACTAGAAACCATTCTATATACCCAGCTCTGTGAGTTCTCTTTGGATGTACACCTGAACCCAGGTGTGAGCACAGGTACAGATGGAGAAATTATTACCCTACTGTTCACACACCTGTGTTTTCTGCTAGCTGATGCCACCTGTCACATCCATGCACATGATGACCTCCTGTTCTCACCACTGCCAGCTCCTTCCTGTGCCTGTGCTCAGGCCATACCCCGGGCTCCCCTTTCCCTCCCCTGTATCTACTATTCTTTTTAAGACACAGAGCCAGCCCCATCTCCTCCTGGAAGCCTTTCTCTCAGTCCAAGCCACATTGGTCCTTTTCTCATCCGGTCTAGTATAGACACTCTCACCTGTGTACCAACTAAGGCAAAGGGTCAAAACTTAGTAACTAAGCGAATAAATAAACTAAAAATAATCTATAGGACCTCATGTCTAAGAGTTCAAGCTAACAGGATATTTCTCAAAGGACCCTCAGAAGCCAGAAAGCAGTGTATATTTCAGAAATTCAACCTGAGGGGTCACCAGGTGCTCTGCAAAGGGGTTATTTCAATTGAAAATAAAGGGACACTCTCCCCCATTGGGACTGTAAGCAAGAATCTTAAGAAAGTAAACCACCCATCCAGTGGTCAGATTCTAGCCATCTTGACAGATCAGTTCAGAAGCAAAGAGCAGACAAGGCAAAATGTTCTCTATTCAAACAAATGACACAATGTGCTTTCACACATTAGGGTTGGTGAATGCCAGGAAAACTTTTACTTGATTGGGTTGGTTGGTTGGTTGGTTGGTTGGTTGGTTGGTTTGGGGGGTTTTTTGGTACTAGGTATTGCACTCAGAGGCATTCCTTCAAGCTATACCCCTATCTCTTTTTATTTTTATTTTTTAATCTTGAAACAGGGTTTCACTAAATTGCTGAGGCTGACTGCCAACCTGCAGTCCTCCTGTTTCAGCTTCCCAAGTACTGGGATTACAGGTTGATTGTCATTTTTTCCCTTTATCCTAGATTGTCTAAGTGTCCCATATAGCATTGCAGAAGACAAGCATTTCTCAGTTTCCCACCTCCTCACCCATGTTAGAAACCCTTAGAAGAGCTTGTGCACCACACAAGTTCAGACTTGTGGTCTTCTCCAGAGAACAGCGTCGTGACGTGCTTAGGACACTCTCTCTGTAAGGAAGGTGAGGGGGGTGGCTTCTTTCCTCCATGCCTGGCTTCATTCAATACCTAGCCAGAGGATGACAGGTCAGCCCGGACGACCTCAAGGGTGGCAGAGTTTGCAGCCAGGTGAGTGTGACTGGAAAGCCTTGATAATACAAAGGCTGACTTGTCTGTGGCTCAATTTGCCCACAGTTGCTTAGGTTATAAAACAGGCCAATTAGCATAAAAACACACTCATAGGCCAACGGAATAGAATAAAAGACACAGAGACAAATCCACAGAGTTAACAGCCAGCTGGTCCTTGACAAAGGTGCTGAAAACATAGCTTGGAGAAAAGCCAGCCTTTCCACAGGTGTTGCTGAGAACACTGGCCATCCACATGTAGAGGAATGAAACTGGATCCCTAGCTCTCACCCTGCACAGAAGTCAACTCAAAATGGATCAAAGACCTAGAAATTAGACCAGAAACTTTCAACTACTAAAAGAAAATATAAGACCAACTCTCCATCATACAGGCATACGCAGCAACTCCCTCAATAAGACTTCTAAAGCCAGGAAATAAAACCGAGAATCAATAAATGAGATGGCCTCAAATTAAAAAGCTTCTGCACAGCAAAGGAAACAACGTGAAAAGAGAGTCTTGAGAATGGGAGAAAATCTTTGCCAGCTACTCCTCTGACAGAGGACTAATATCCAGAATACATAAAAAATTTAAAAAACGTACCATCAAAAAAAAGTTAGAATGTGATCATCAAGAATACAAATAATGCCAGGCGTGGTGGCGCACGCTTGTAATCCCAGTACTTGGGAGGCTGAGACAGGAGGATGGCAGGTTTGCGGCCAGCCTTAGCTACTAATGAGGCCTCTGCAACTTAGTTTGACCTTGTTTCAAAATAAAAGAATAAAATAGGGCTGGAGGTGTAGCTCAGAGGTAGGATGCCCCTGGGTTCCATTCTGAGTAACCACACACACACAAAAAAAAGAATACAAATAATAATAATTACTGGTGAGGATATGGGGGGGAAAGAACACTTGTACACTGCTGGTGGGATTGCAAATTAATACAAACACAATCGAGATCAGTGTGGAGGTCCCTCAAAAAACTAGGAACAGAACCACCATATGACCCAGCTAGACCACACCTCAGTACCTTTCCAAAGGAAAGTCAGAATACTACAATGATGGATATATACGCATGTTTATATCAGCACAATTTACAATAGCCAAGTTATGGAACCAATGTAGGTGTCTGTCAACAGATGAAGGAATTATGAAAATGTGGTATATATACACAATAGGATTTTACTTGTCCATAACGGAGAATGAAATTATGTCATTTGCAGAAAAATGGATGGAACTGGAGAACACCATGCTAAATGAAATCAGCCAGGCTCAGAAAACAAGGGCCACATGTTTTCTCTCTCATGTGAGGAATCTAGAGAGAAAAAAGGAAAGAAAAGGGACCTCATGAAATTTAGATGAGAGACCAGTAGCATAGTAAAAAGGGATCATCAGGGGAGGCAAGAGGGGAGGAAGGGGGAAATTTGGGAAACAGAATAATGTTATGTGCATATATAAATGCATCATTATGAATCTCATTATCGAGTACAATTACAATGCACCAATATATTTTTAGTTTAAAAAATTGAAGAAGTAAATTTGGTTGAAATTATCCATCGAAAATATTTAGGGAACAAATAAAAGGAAGCTTCAAACCCTATCCTAGCCAACAAGGAATGTTCAATTTAATGCAATGTTTCTTAATTTGCAATCCAGTAGCAGTGAGCTGGGAGATCTATTTAGCAAGTCTCTCCCAGCATTTATAAATAGAGCAGGACTGAATAGAAAGCATCAGACATGACTTTCATAATTTTGTAACTCTTTTGGTTATAAAATGTTCTTTGTGTGGGCCATAGCCAAAAATGTTTGGAAGCCACCGACTTAACACATGATGATTTGTATTTTCGTGGGAACCTTTCTTGTTTCATACTTTTATTGGTGCGTGGTAATTATACATCATAGTGAGATTCAAAGTGACACAAACATACATGCACACAGCACTTGGTGCATGTATGGAATAGGAAACAAAAAGAACTTCACATAAATGGGGAGCCCTCCTTTTTCTTTTCTTTTCTCTCTCTCTTTTTTTTTTTTTTTTTTTTTGCAGTATTGGGGATTGAACCCAGGGGCATTCTACCTCCGCTCTACAACCCCGGCCCTATTTTTTATACTTTCTTTTGAAACCGGGTCTCACGAAGTTGCGGAGGGCCTCACTAAGTAGAAAGAGACAGAGAGAGAGACAGGAAGAGAGAGCGCTGAGGCTGGCCGCGAACCCGGATCCTCCGGTCTCCACCTCCCAAAGTACTGGGATTACAAGCGTGTGCCACCATGCCCGGCTTCTTTTCTCTTTTTAATCCAGGGGCATTCTACCTCCAAGCTATACCCCCAGCCCTAGTTTATTCTTTTATTTTGAAACAGGGTCTCACTAAGTTGCTGAGGGCCTTGCTAAGTTGCTGGTCTCACAACTGCAATACTTCTGTCTCGGCCTCCCAAGTACTGTAACTGCAGGCACACTACAGGTGTGTGCCACCATGCCCAGCTTGACGCTCCTTTTTCAGCCTCCCAAGTACTGGGATCACAGGCATGCGCCACCACACCCAGCCGGGAGCCCTTCTTTTTATGTCTCATGTGCATTTATCTTCCATGGAACTCCACCCCTGTGTGCACAATGACCCATTCATTCTCCTGAGGTTTATATCAACGCAGTGATCCACAGATAAGGAAATGGAGGTGTGGAATAGAAATTATTTCTTGTTGCCACACAAAGAACAGAGCCAAAATCAGATAAGACCAAGAGACAGGCTTGGGTGGCTGTGGTCCAGCCTTCTGAACTGCTCACAATAAACAGCTACAAATATTTAGGGGCCACCAGCTTGAAGCACATGAGGGGGGAGGTTTAGTTCAGTTCACTGCTTCATTTTCGGCTTCTAGAATAATCCCCAGCACAAAGTAGGCTCTCAATAAATATTGAATGACCCTCTGACCAGTTCTGGCTCCTAGGTTCACCTTTTCTGACCTCTGACCTAGTGTGAAGAAATCAGGCTATCTAATAATGTCTGAAAATCTTCGTTCAGAAAATAAACACTCTGGTAGTTCACCCAGAATGCTCATTATCTGACCCATTCCAAACTACTGACATTTCCAGAATCTGGATGTTTTAAATCTATACAAACACAATGATCATAAGATTTTATTCCGCTCAGTTTCAATTTTGAATAACCCTGAATTTCCTTTCCATGATATGGAAATTACTAAATGACTAAATGGGATATAAAACATCCTTGCGATCCAATGACCCAAAATTACTGATCAATGAAAACACTGAAGGGACCCAGATAATCATGATGTGAGTCACCCGTAAGACAGCAAAGACGTTCAAACATCCACTACCATCTGCCTCTCTATTTTTAGCGTGTGAACTGCCCCACCTAGACATCGCCAGTTGTCATTAACAGCCCAGTACCTTACACACTCACCACACACCACCCACGAAAGCAAACTGTTCTTCAGCGTGGTTTTTTATGAATAGTCATTAATTTTTAAATGTTTAGAACAATTCTATTGTTCAAATGCATGTGGCATTTAGACACATCGGTATACCAAATGGAGTTATGAGTCACAAAATTTACTTCCATTCCCATAAAGATTCACTATAAGATTCCTTTAAGTACCAAGCTTTCCTAGTGCACGTGAAATAGTACTTAACTAACCTTTTAAGAACTGTTATAGAATGTCCCCTGAAGAGATTATTTACTGGTGTTCGGAGTTGATGTAATTAAGTCGTGAGGGTTGTGATCTCATCAATAGATAAGTCTACTGATGTAATAACCTATGTCAGTGCAGTATGGCTAGAGAAGGTGGGTCCCTGGGAGTGTGGCCTTAGGGACTGTGCTTGTGTCTTTGAATCCCCCTGCCTGCGCTCTCTCTGCTTCCAGCCTCTGTGATGTGAGGAGCAGAGCCCGTGTGCGCTCCCTCTCTCTGCTTCCTGCTGCCATGCCCTGAGATCCATAGACCCGGCCTCACATGGACTGAACCTGGAATCTCCAAGACACTGAGCAAATAAATCTTCCTTCCTGTAAGTTGTGTGGTCAGGTCTTCTGGATTATAGCAGTGAGAAAGTCGACTGAGACAAGGACATATCTAAGTTACAAAAACTATAATATTTCCCCTAAGAAAATTCTACTACTTGCTCTCCGGTTAGACTTCTGCTCCTCATTCTACCCCCGTGCTTCCAACTTGGATTCCTGTCTGAAAATGCAGCTTCTCTGAGCAAGCCACATTAGTCCCAGGCCTTCCCATCATTACTCCAGGGCAGGGTGTTGGGAGTGAGGTGAGGAAGGCAAGTTCACAGTGAGCCCTGTGGATCGCTAGGTTTGTAACAAAGGCCCAGATTCATTAAGTGCATCCTTGTTTCAATGGCTAGTGACCAAGGCTAGTGCCAAACTACCATCCCGTAGTCAAAAATCAAAACAAAATTTAAAAACAAAAGGAAAACTTTCTTATCCCATCATTCTGTGCTTTTCAAAATAGACCATCCCTGAGGCAACCAAACAAATTATAATCTTCAGACCGATGTCCCTCTAGTGTGTTTCTATGGAGCAGGAATATGGCTAAGATGGACGTTCAGGGTCCTCTCCCCATTGCAGCTCGGGAGGCCGCTCCCTGCCTCTTCCTGCCCTCAGGAGTTTGACTTGGGTGGCCTTCCTCCTGGTCTGAGCTCAGGGAAGAGGCCCTTCCCACCTCCAGGACATGAATCCTGTTGGGTCTAAGGTTAGACTCTGTGCTCATAACGGAAATGGCGGTTCTTTGGCCCGGAGCTTCTATGGTTTGGTTTATCGTGGCAGGTAGTGCAATTCTGGTCAAGGAAACAACAAAGACTCCCTCCTTCACCACTCTGGTCAAGCCCTTGTGAGCCCTCTTCTCAACTAGGCCTCAACCTTAGCTGATACAAACGGCAAATTTAGCACAAAAATTTCACCTACCATCCCGCCCCCACATAGAGGCTTGAACAAACTCTGACATGGCTTTTAGCAGCCCCAGGTTTTGTCCCTCAGATGACCCAGCCCCTCTTAAGTTCCTGTCTGAGAAAACTCAAGGTTGTCAAAAGAATGTAGTGTTTATTTCAGCCAATAACTGAGAAGCCCCCACTAACCTTGCCTTAGAGCATTTTTTTGAAAACATTATTTTAAATCCTTTTCTAGTTCCTTTGATATATATGTACCTCCTGCAACTCATAAGTGTCATTCTCAAAGACATAAAGCCATCCCTTCGAAATTAATCATCAGCAAGGATGGGCTCTGTCTCCCAGTCCCTCTGAGAGGGAGGAGCCTGACTTTCATAAGCTCCAGGTAGCAAACCCAGGTGGACTCATCACATGGACCAACCCCCACCACCACCACCTCCTGCTTTTTGTTATTTTCCATTTCCTGACTTGTTCAGGCCCCACACGTTCCCTTTAAAACACCCAGTCACCTTCTACAGGGACTGGAGTTGAGCTCAGTTCTATAACTGAAGTCTCTTTCCCCCTCAGCAATGGTAGCAAATGAAATCTGTCTCTATCACCTGTGATTAGGGTCTACTTGTTTTTCACTAACAGAAACATTCTCTCTCTCTCTCTCTCATTCTCTCTCTCTCTCTCTCTCTCTCTCTTTGGGGGGGGATAGTAGGGATTAAACCCAGGGGCATTCTACCTCTGAGCCACATTCCCAGTCCTTTTTCTTTTTTTTTTTTTTTTTTTTT